>JAQZBX010039948.1:0-22857 GCA_029593785.1 Cabassous unicinctus
AATTACTTTATCTTTTAGCCTTAACTTTCTCATTGGTGAAATAGGGATCATGATACATACTTATAGGATAAGGTTAATCATGAGAGAAAGATGCAAAAATGCCAAGCACTTGCTAGACACATAGGAGGCCCTACATAAAGAAAATTTTCTTCTTTTCTTTTACTAATTCATAAATTACAACCAGGTTAACCAATAAATAAGCATATTTATTCTTGTTAAGTATAAAAGATTGTAATAAGTATCAGAAATTTGGAGGTAAACTATCTCTTTTTTTTCTTGTTCAACCAACTTAAAACTAGTTCAAGGAGCACAACACATACTCAATTATGTATGTACCTGGTTTATCCACTCCAGATGGGAGTCTTACAGTAGATGGGAAGAACTGCTCTATCTAGATTGTAGAAAAATATTCTTAGAAGATACACACCTTGATATACTTGAAGAAGGGGGAAGGATTATAAAACATAGAGGGGGATATAAGGCTTTCCTGATAAAGGACTAGATATGAACAAAGTTCTATCATAAGACTTTAGTAGGCAGACACACATCTGTCCTCAATGGTACAGTAGATTCCCACTGTCTCATTCATTGATCACCATTCTGAAACATGAAATCTTATTTTTTTAAATAAAATTTTAGTGAAGTATACCATTCATACATGAACAATATATGTATAGTAAAATTGGTGAATCTACTCAACAAACATGCATATCATCATACAAGGTTCCCATACATCTCTCTACCACCAACACCTTGCATTGTTGTGAAACATCTGTTATGAACTATGAAAGAGCATTTCCAAAATATTACTGAACTATAGCCTATATCTTACATTTGGTCTAGTTTCCTCCCTACCCACCCAATTATTAACACTCTGCATTAGTATTACATATTAAACAATGAATACATGTTGATAATCTTGTAAATAAAGCATCCCTGAGTTATATGATGAGGGAGATGAAGAAAATCCAGTCACATTCTTACTCCTCAAGATGCATATGTCATGTTTTTTTTTTTTAAGATTTATTCATTTATTCATTTATCTCCCCCTTGCTGCTTGTGCTTGCTGTGTCCATTGGCTGTGTGCTTTTTTCTGTGTCTGCTTATCTCCCCCTTGCTGTGAGGTCTTGCTGCATCAGCCCACCGGGCCGTGCGGGCCAGCCTGCCCTCACAAGGAGGCCCCGGGAAGTGAACCTGGGGCGTCCCATATGGTAAACGGGAGCTCTTTCCATTGAGCCACACCCACTTCCCTGTCATGTTTTATAATAAAAGAAATTCAAGGTTGTTTCCTTTTAGGGAACAATTTGTTATTGGACATACATATGTTGGACACCATTCAAGCTCCAGATCATGGATGTATTCATTCTGTAACTTATTTATTAAACATAACAGATAGACAATATTACGATAAAAGCAAGTTGTAACTTAATTATTTTCCACCACTGTCTTTCAAGAATGTTCTACTTTTTTTTTTCCTTACTAATAAACCACAGTCTCCTGAATTTTTTTATCACTTTCAGATATAAACAAACACTTTCATTTTTAGGTTTAAAAAGGTCTAGTCAAGTCTAAAGTCAACAATTCTTTTATCCAATATAAAGTTTTCTGCCCATCCCTCCGTAAGTCCATATTGTGATTCTGCATAAGAGACATGGTTGGCTTCTTCCCTCTTCTCTCCCAATAACTTTTCTAATACTGATTTCCCAAGTTCTGAAGGAGGAAAGAGTAGTCAAAAAGGTGAAGAGAGTATTAGCATGAGATATAATCAAATGTAAAATGCATCATGATTTCAGAATTTTCATATGTCCATACCTTTAGAATTCATGAAATATAATACAATTTCAACTGGTACTGCAAGTCTGTCATAAGTGTGTTCTGTATTGCAAATGCTCAAATGCTGGCTTCTCCAATGGAGCACTGCTTTGAGTTCTTGAGACATGCCCAGTGGGCCCCAAATAAATTTTCCCCTAATGTAGGCAATGCATTCTTCATCTGACCTTCCAACTCCTCCTAAGGGCCTTTTGGGACAAACCAAACATGGTGGGGTCACCTTGCCCTGGTAGACAGATCTTTTGTGTAAAGACTTTTAGAACTAGCAAAACCCAGCTAACTTTGCTCTGCCATCGGGGCAGATTCTGATAATCTTATTCCTTTAGACTCTCCTAGCTTGGAGACTAAAACCCACTAATGAGGTATTAGTCTCTGCACTCCAAATGTCAAGGAGCATGTGAATTCCCATTCCTGTTTTCTCTACAAATATTCTCACTACTAAGCTTCTCTATTTTCCCTTATAAATAGACTGAATATGTGTGAGCTCCTAAAAATCACAGAACAAGGATCCTTTAGTAATTTCCTTTAAAATGCGAGAGTACTTCTTAAATTTTATTCACCAAAGGTCCCTTTACCATCTTGTCACAGTTCTTTGTGAGTTTTAGAAAGCTGGGAAAAGCATATTCCATACCCATGTAACAACAATAACAAAAACTCAGACAATCTACAAAGTCACAAGCATTACTGACCCCATAAGAAAGTTGAGGTCACAGGGAAAACAATTAAACTGAAGTCTAGGTGAAGTCGGTTACCTACAGGGAGAAATGGGATACAAGCGCTTGTTATCTGAGGCAGGGGCCACTAGACACCACCTAATAAGCACTGAGTAACAAGTAACAGTGAATACTCCATGGAGAAAGATTACTTCAGACACATGGAAAAAATGATGATCCAAAGCTCAGGATTTTGTCTCTGCAAACATTGAAAAACTTCAACACCAGGTAACACCCAAGGAATTTGGAGCCTGCAGGGCACAGAAGTGGTATGGTTACTATAGCAACAAAAATGCCCAAAACTCAGCTCAACTCCTTAATTGTTTGACTCAAACCCTCCACAGTAAAGGTCTGTTGGAAAGACAGGTGAGTCCATTTTTAGACAAAACTTACTTATGTTAATATCTGAAGTCCTATCCAAAATATCTGGTTTCAACCAAAAATTATGGAACATTAAAAAAAGCAAGAAAATTAAAAAAAAAACTTTCAACATCCTAATCAACAGAATTTGACTCAAATATGATGCATATGTTGGAACCATGAGATAAGGAATTAAGATAATTGTGATTAATATGTTAAAGGTCTTAATGGAAATTGTGCACAACATGCAAGGTAACATGAGTCACTTCAATTTTCAGATGATAAATAAAAGAAAACATCAAATGGAAATTTAAGGATTGAAAAATATAGTAACATAGATAAAACATGCCATCGATGGACTAATCACTATACTTACACAGTCCAGGACAAAAAGAGTTAACTAAAACAAAGGTTAATAAAAATTTCTCAAACTTAATCACAAAATTAAAAAAAAGAGTTAAATAAATAATAATAAAGAACAAAACATCCAGGAACTGTGGGATATTATCAAGTAGTATAACAAATGTGTAATTGGAATCCCAGGAGAATAGAGAGACAGAACAAGAAGAATAAATATTTGCAAATTTTCCAGACAGACGCCAAACCACGGATTCTAGAAGTTCAAAGAACACAAAGTAGGATCATGACCACCACACACACACACACACACAACCACACCTGGACATATAGTCAAGCTGATGGAAATCAAAGACAGAAAATCTTGAAGAGATCTGGGGAAAAAGACACATTTCACACAGAAGAATAAGATTTACAGTAGTCTGCTTTCCAGAAAACATTAAATACAGAAAATAATGGGGTGATACTTAAAATGAAATTTCACTCCTAGGTATTTCCCCAAGAGAAATGAAAACTTATATCACACAAAAACTTGTATGTAAATGCTGATAAGTTTTATTTATAGTTTAAGAGAACTGGAAGAAAAATCAAATGCCTTTCTACTAGTAAATGGATAAAGAACTATAGTACATCCATATCTCAGAATAATACTCATCAAGAAAAAGTGATGTATCTCAAATGCATTTTGCTATGTGAAATAAGTGAATAGGCTATACACTATATGATTCCATTTATAAGACAATCTAGAAAAGTCCAAAATATAGGGATTGAGAACAACTCAATCAGTGGTTCTAATTTTTTAAGGTAAGGGAAGGGGTTAATTACAAAAGCCCAGCATAAGGGAAATTTTTTGGGGGGAGGGGAGGGTTATGGAATCATTTTGTGTTTTAAGTGTGGTCATTCATTCATCAAAATTAACAGACCTGTACACTACAGAGAGTGATTTTTATTGAAAGTAAAATTTACAATAATTAAATAACAAAATCTTGCTAAAGTGCATTCATTCACACATTCAGCTTCACTCCTTCATACTTCATGTCTAGTATATCCCAGGAAGAAAAAAAACAGATCAGTAAGATTCTTTAATGATTTAACACCTAGTAGAACAGCTCATGATACAGTTTCACTAGTAAAGCTCAGAAAAAGAACTCAGTGAGGATTCTGGGAAAACTTTATCATTAAATGTATTAAAGAACACAAATATTTACTTAAGTTTACCTCCATACTCTGAGGCATTTCTTTAATTTCATCTCTTTAATTTCCAACTACACAATTGAGGGGTAAAGTCTTTCTTGCTTTGTGTGGAATTTCTGTCTTTAAGTAGTTAATAATGTGTGGCATTTAGTTATGATTTTAGAATTTATGAATTTTTTATTTTATCCTTTTAGGCTGCAGAACTCCCTTTAGTATTTCTTAAAAATCTGGTCTTTTGGTAAAAAAAAAAAAACTCTCTCAATTTTTATTTGTCTGTGATGACTTTAAACTCACTCTCACTTTTGAAGGACAGTTTTTCCAGATAAAGAATGCTTTGCAGTTTTTCTCTTTCAGAACTTTAAATACATCATACCACTGCCTTCTTGCCACCATGGCTTCTGGTGAGGCTTGACCCTTAGTCTAATTGGAGTTCCCTTGTAAGGGATACATTGCTTTTCTCTTGCTCCTCTCAGAATCCTCTGTTAATTGCCGGCATTTGACATTACATATAAAGTGGAGTCAGGAGACCATTGTGGAGGTGTTAAGTAGTTCTGTTCAGATTTATTCTGTTTGGCATGTGTTGTTCTTATTGGCTAACAATATTTATATCTTTCATAATGGTTGGGAAGATTTGGGTCATTATTTCCTCATATAATTTTTTCTGCCCCTTTTCCATTCTCTTCTCCTTCTGGCACACCAATAATGGGTATGTTTGTGCATTCTGCATTTTCATTCAATTCTCTGAAACTTTGTTCCATTTTTCCATTCTTTTTTCTTTCTGTTCTCCTGGCTTTTTGAGTTCAGATATTCTGTTCTCCAATTCATTATTTCAGTCCTCAATCAATTCAAATCTGCTCTTATATGTCTGTAATATATTTTTTCAAGTACAGAAAGTGCGTGAGATTTTATTCAAAGAAATCCAATTTTCTCTAGAATATGAAATGAATATTTCAATGTAAAAATGTGAATATAAACATTAATAGTTCTAAATATTAATGAGCATTTTCTCATATTTCTTTTTCATACATAAATGATACCATATTCAGAATAAAATAAAACAAAAATGACAAATTAAAGAAAACCCTTGAATTCCTCTCAAATATCTGTACAATTGTGAATGAAATGGCAAAAAAAATTATGTCCTGCCCTGTGCTATGTACTATAATTGTTACA
Organism: Cabassous unicinctus; assembly: GCA_029593785.1. Lineage (NCBI taxonomy): Eukaryota > Metazoa > Chordata > Mammalia > Cingulata > Chlamyphoridae > Cabassous > Cabassous unicinctus. The sequence goes on from JAQZBX010039948.1 coordinate 5,628, forward strand.
TAATTTTCCCTTATCAAAACACATATAAAATTGGCTTTCAATTTTCCTTCAGATAATTACTAGAATTTTATCCTGTTATAAAGAGTACTATGTAGCTTCTCTACCTCACCACTCCCAAACTCCATTCTTCATCTCAGTAACCTGTTGAATTTTGTCACATCATTAGCCTACTGAAATGTTCATATTTATTCATCTTCCACTTATTTTTCAATTTTTTTAATTTTTAATATTTGATTTTAAAGAAGTTTTAGATTACATAATGTTATTTAAAAATATACAGGATTCCCACCCCCCACTCACACACTTCCCCACATTAGCAACATCCTTTAATAATGTAGTACATTTGTTACAACTGATGAACACATATTGAAGCATTACTACTAACTGTGAACTACATAATATACATTATAGCTTGCCCCCTATACCACACAATTTTGTAGGTTATGACAAAATATATAATGGCCTGTATCCATCGTTGTAATGTCATGAAGTACAATTCCCATGTCCCCAAAATGTGCCCATATTAGACTTATTTTTCCCTCTACTTCTACTCAACCTCTGGTGGCCACTGCCTTCAAATCAATCTAATGTATTTTTAATCTTGTCCATTGTTTCTTTCATTCTCATAAGCTCTGTTAATTTTCTTTGCAGGCTTTCAAATTACTCTATATATTCACACAGTGTCTTCTTAATATTTTTATCTCTTTAGTCATATTTTCTTTCAACTCCATGAATTAATTAAGGAGATTCATGTGAACACCTCTGATCACTTGTCTTAAACCCCGTGCTTCATCAAGACTTTTTACTTGATCCTTTGGGTGGGCCATATCTTCCTGTTTCCTAAAATGGTTTGCAATTTTTGCTGATGTCTAGGCATCTGATTATGTTGGTGAATTTACTCTGATGGTCAATTTCTCCTTCTTGCCTAATGGTTTTGCTTCCTGGCTCTTCTTTGATTTTTTGTTCAACTTATTCTAAATCTTGAAGATTTCCCAACTTAAGTTTTCTAAACAGGGCCAGGGATACAGTAATGGGGCACAGACCAGATTCAAGAGTTCCTGGACATGAGAGACTCCAAAAATATTTTTTTCCTTATGGCAATTTCCTGGCCTTCCAGCAGATGGCAGTCTTTGGTGAACCATTACAAGGAAATATCTCTTTCATTTGCTCGTGATTCTGGTCTGGCCAGAGCCAAAATGGACCCTGCTGCTAAACTCACCAAAGAGAAACCACTCTCCACCCTCTGCTGCACCCTCCTACCTCCCAGGGAGGAAGATGTCCATTCTCCTCTCAGGTGGCTGCTGTGAGCTATGGGCTTTACCCAGGCTGTTTGCCTTGAGGGTGGGGGATGATTGTTGTTTTCAGCCACCAGAGATGGGAACTCACAGTTTTTGCTTTGGCCTCTTCATTTCTCTGTCCCTCTCCCTCTGGAAAATGTGTAGCACTCTCCTGGTCTGCAGAACCCCAAAGCATCTCCCTCAGAAAGCATTTTGCCCTTCCTCCATTGTGTTTGTAAGAGAGTCAAGCGCTGCCACCCTACACCAAACCATCTTCCTGGAAATCCCAAAGTCTTTATTTTATGAATGTGACATTTCTTTGAAAGCAGGGATATTTTCCTTCTGTGTTGGTAAAAAAAAAAAGAAAGAAAGAAAAAGACAATGGTACTGACTAGTTATACCAATTATTCGGTATGGCTTTCACAGTTTTAGAATATTTTACTGTTCAATACTTGAAATGATGTGTTGTGTAATTGGGACTTTCTTCTGTTATGCAAATCAAGCCATATAACACAAATTATAATACAAATTAAATTATATATCTGCCACACTGAACAAACTCCAAACTTTCCACTTTCTCTTCCTAGAGCAGCTATGTACCTCCTAGGGTTGGTTAAAATATATATCTGTAGATGACCTCTATGATTTAAAATTTTATGAGGTAAAGCAAGACACTGAAGAAATGAAACAGAACCTCACCCAACTTAGGTCTGACTGAAGGATTCTATTAAATAAATAAATAATTGCATCATGAAAATATAAGGAAGTCTTTCTAATGTATTGGGGAAAATCATTTCACAATCCATACTAATTAAAAATAATGTACTCATGTGTCACTTTACCTGTGATTTCTAGTGCAAAGCTCTGCTTTTAGAACTTGTCTATACTATATTAGCAAGGATAATTAGTTTTCTTTATGGTTCACTTTCTTAGTTTCAAATGCTTCCAGGCTAAAGTATATGGCATCAATAACAAAGATGAATAGTGAAGAGTAGCATGTCTGCAGTTTGTCTTCTTGCAGATATGATGGGGGTTGGCTCAGGATAGTCTTTCAATCCAAACAAATATTATCTAGGTCATTCCTAATATGCACATAATAGACACCCACTAGTGATCTACCTCAGCACAATCCTATTGCAGTGTGCTGCTAAGAATCAATAGAACTAGGAGATCCCCTGCCTACAATAATCTTGTGTCTTAATCAGACAGAATATACTCCTAACACAGTAGGGATTTACAGATGCTTGGGACTAAATAGATGCTTGGCTAAGCATGACAGGAAAAGCAATGAAAGCATTGCCTGTTTACTTGGCACACTGAAAGATTCCTATTCAACTTTGTATATATTAAATATTGATAAATCAAGTCATCTTTTCTCACATCTTAAGGTCCATTGTTCTTATTATACTTTTCTTCTATGAAACAATATTTCAAGTGGAAAATTTTATTAAATGTTTATAAAATGAAGAAATGAAATAAGAATATAAACCTTATTTGTCCTAGCATCCAGGGTAAAGTACTGTTAATTTTTTCTATGCTGTTTTAGGACCATATTGAAGAAGTGGTTTGAAACCAGAAGATATAAATGACAAACATTTTTCTAAGCAGTCAAATACTACTTTGCCATACTCACTTTGAAATTAGAAGAGAGGGAAACTACCTCCTCTGGAGTTGTAAGGAGGGTATTAGAAACACATGAGGCTATTTCAAGCTATATATACATCCAGTCCAGAGATTCCAGTATGTTCTCCAAGGAAGTCTTCTTCAATATAGTATTTGAGTCATGCCCTGCTGGGGTATATTATTATTTTCAATCATCAAATATTTCTACTTCCACCTATACCATGGAAGAAGCACAATCCCAAATCCCCTTGATGTTGGATTGGGCCAAGGGACTTGCTTTGACCCACAGACTGTGAGCAGGCATGCTTTATACCATGTCCAAATACACACTTTTAGAGGCATTGCAGGTGCTTCTTACCCAGCCAATTAGACACAGTCCAGGGAACAGTTCAACCACTTCATTTTATAAATGAGCAAAGGCTCTGAGAGGATGTAAAGAAAAAAATTAGAAAAGGACAGTTAGAGAGACATGTTATGAAAATTGGGAAGCATGACAAATTGTCTATTATCCGAGTAGAGAGCAAGCACTTCTCTGGCAATGGACATTAAAACCCAGCAAAATAACAGTTTTCTGAAGAAAATTTTATATAACATTTAAACACTATAATGCTAATCACATTGTTTTATAATTTTGCTTGCTCATTGCTGCCTCAACATATATGAATTCACTACAAGCAAACAGAATGTAAATGAATATGTAGTGAATGGATGGATGGGCAGGCAAATGAATAGATGGATATAATCTATTCACCAAACAGTGCTATTGGAGTAGCCTTTTTGGTTTTAAACCCAGATCATATAAAGGTAAAATTTTAGTTACCTGGAAAATTTACTTCTAAAACACACTTCTCAAATAAAAATAAAAAACATAAACAAAAAATTAAACACATTTCACCATCCCAAAGAATACATGAGATCTTGTTCTTCCATTTTATGGGTAATTCATGTAAGGGTATATAAGTAACAGTGGTATGTGCAAACACCTGCCCCACACAAATCCTTGTTTCTTCTAAATATTATTTTCCAATGAGACAACATGTCAGCCAGACATCTGTTAAATGAAACTTGAATCTTTTGCTTACTATGGCCTCAGGCAAGTTACTTAGCCTCTCTAAGTCTTAGATTTCTTATATGTAACCTAGAGACAATACCTACACTGGTTAGATATGTTAAGAACTAAAGGAAAAAGTATATCCGGCATATGGCAATAAATAAATAAATATACCAGGAGATGGTTGGGCACATGGAAGGCGATCAGCAAATCTGTTTTCCATTACCCCTTTCCTTTGCTCAATTGTCGCTGCTTCCTATGCTGTTTTCTAGAACAGACATCTAAGATGTACTCAATAAATAGCTACCGAAATCCTGTTAACGCCGACTCTTAAGGACGCAATGCTACTTGTACTACATATTGGTTCCCAGTACCTTTGACCCCTGAAAAAGTCTTACTGAAGCTATTTTACATTTCACCAAAAGAGTATTTTCTTTCCAAGAGAAGAAAATAAATGGTAATTTTCACTCCCCCATATGGATTTTATTACTAAGTGACAAACACCAAAGACTTTTATGTGGGTGTTTCTGTGAGAAACTTTCTCAAGCCTAACAAATGTTAATGCAAAACCTCTGGCACTCCACATGACCTGGCACCTTCCAAAGCCCTGCGCCTGCACAATTACATCCCAGCTCTCCTGAACATTTCTTCCTCAACAGCTTGATGTGGCATGTGTGTTTACGTGCGCGCGCGCGCGCACGAGCACGTTCAGGTGTTTTAACTCTCACTCCAAACACTTGGGCGTCCTTTTCCCAACATTCTTTTGAAGAGTTCCTTGGAGCTAATGGGATCTGGCCCGCAATAGGCACAGCAGGAGGGATCCGTGCTGAGGCAGGAGCAGATGAGGTCCAGCAAAGCCAGAACGGCATGCCAGCAGCCTCCTGGCTCGCCCAGAAGGCAGCGCAAGAGGCAGGCTCCATAAGCGCATGCTCCAGGAGCTGCTTCTGCGCTGCGTGCTCAGCCAGCTTCCACCGCGAGGCACAAGGCCCGCCGGCATGTCCCTCACTGGGCATAACAGGCTGGGACCTGCCGTGTGTGCGCCGAGCTCCTCCTAGCCTCAGCGCTTTCACACAGGTTCACACACGCACACATTTCGCTACTTCCCACTGCACCCCCCCTGCGCACTCCTCCTGTTCAAACATCAAACAGGGACCTGAATCCCTCTTTCCAGACCAGGGCCGGGCTCAGAGTTGGCATTTCCACACAACCCTTTTTGTTTGTTTGCCAAGAGTATTAAGGACCTTTCAAAACCTCAAAATAAACGCTCCTCGTTACTGTCTCCTTGGAAAGAGTTCCTCTGGGCAAGAAGTTAAGCGAGAAGAAAGAGTTAAAAATATGCACTTAATATAGCAACATTGTAACAACATTCCCCAAACTGTGAGCTCTCTCCTAAAAGATGAATTGCTTTCCAAATGTCTGGAGAATCAAGTCAAAAGTCTGTAAACTGGCATTCAAGTCTCATAATTAGGTCTTCAAGCAGCTCCCTTTCTCTTCATGCCACTCCACACAAATGCACGCTCTAAATCTGCTACGTACCCTCTTATTTTCTTCACGGAAGGGCTCAGTTTCACTTTTACACGTTGTGGACTCGTGTCAGCCCAGATGGAATTGCCTCTGTGTAAGCAGTTTTCCCCTTCACACACACCCTATGGCTGTCAGGATTAAGAGTCTCCGATATATTCTGTAGTTTATTAGATTCTTTATATATTGCTTTTCATAATAATGGCCCTGCCAGAAAGATATATGACATCATTTTTATATTACGTTTGAGGACAATGGTGCTCAGAGAGGTCAGCTGAGTTGCAAACCTGCCTTATTTCTGAGTGGAAAGACCTGACTTCAAACTTACACATGTCTAATTTTAAAAAAAAAACAGCTCTTACCTCCCCTATGCTTCATTCTTTACCCCCATAGTGGTTGAAACACTTATCACAGTAATTTCATTTAGCCATTTATGAATTTGTTCTGTATTTCCCACACATACACTGGACTTGGACTTCTTGGGTACAGGGCACATGCATTCTTCATCCCCATCCCATGCTTCATGTTAGCAGAATAGACAATAATTCTTGTAATACTTGAGACCCACTCCTCTCTGCCACAAATAATAAGAATGCCTTACATGTGGAAAGCCCTTTCAAGACTATAAAGTGCTAACATTGGTTGTGTGAATTAGGGAGAGACAAGAGTATCAGCAGACAACAATTTGAATTTTACAGATAAGGAAACTAAGGTTCAGAGTGGTCCACTTGCCTGAGCTAACAATATCTGGAAACGTCAGAAAAAGGACTAGAATCCTGGTGTCCTGCTTCCAGGCCAGTGTCATTGCCCCTCTATTAAAGCTGCCTACTTGAGTAGTTTGGTAAGTAGTCTTCATTGAAAAAGCATCTTGGAACATGTCCAAAGCTGTGTTCCGAGCGGTGACCACAATGTCATCTACCACAAAGTACTAGAGATATTTTCTGCAATTCCTGTACCAAATTCTGTTCATCCCAGCTCTTATCTGTCCAATAAAATGTGTGCTGCATTGATCTGGCTCTGGTTTAGAAATGATGCTTGCAATGTAATTTCCTTCATAATTTTCCTGAAACACATGAGCATCATTTCAGCCTTTCTTTTTCCAAAGAATATTGAGCATCAATTTAATATTGCAATACAGAAAAAATATATATTTGAAAGAATTCCAGAAGTTGAGAGCTTCTTGACTAGCCTCAGTCCTGTTAGCTGAGTTGCTGACATCTTTCACAATGACTGCTTGAGTACTTCTTTACTCAATGCTGGCACTAATCATATTCAGGGAAGTTTGATGTCTGCTGCTTTCTGATTGTAAAAGGATGATGATTATGAGACTGGGTCTGTGATATAGGGAGATACCCCTGAAAACCCCAGGACTATTGGCATTGAGTTGCTTACATTGAGGGCTCTGTCGTGGGAAAGGGGGGAAACCCACTTCTTCTGGAAGGAAACCCAGAGCATGTGTGTGTGAGTGAGGCTCATACAACTGCTGGGATGTTTTGTAGTGTTAGGTGGCAGAAAGTTCCTGAACAAGCCGTGGTGCAAAGAGGGACAGGGGATGGCAGAGACCACTCAAGAAAAGATCCCCTACTGACCAAGGGATAGAAACAAGACTCAGTTCAAAAATGCTATGTGCTTCAAGGAAAGAAAGATGGAGTCTGGAAAAAGTAAAAAGAGCTGCTAGACTGGGGATTCCAGGAAATTGTATGACAAGACCCCTTTTAAAGGAATTAATCCTGAAAAGAGGGAGATCTTTGCTTAGCTACTTCCTAGGAAGGGATGAACATATTCTGATGGGGCAACTGCAGCCACAATCCCAAGGGGTCAGCGGGTCAAATGTAGCATAACGGAACAAACAAGTGTTGCTCAGAGCAGTGCCAAGCATATAACAACATATTTAATACAATAAAAAAGGGCTCAACCATGGCCACAGGGCCAAATCCAGCCTGCCACCCTATTTTGTAAATAAAGTTTTATCAACTCATAAATTTACATTGTTGATTGCTCTACCAGGCTTCCCTATGGGTATTTACGGCCTTTAACCAGAGTTACTGCAGGCAGGAAAAGGAAATAATTTGACTTCCAGGGATTATTAGACACTGGTTTGAACAGACACTAATTCCAGGAGACCCAAAATCTCACTGTGGTGCACCAGTCAGAAGAGGGACTTATAGAGATCAGGTGATCAGTGGGGTTTTAGCTCACGTCTGTCTCACATTGTGTCCAGGGGGTTGCCACAGGCCTTCTATGGTTATATTCCCATTTCCAGAGTACATACTTGGAGTACATATCCTCAGCAACTGGCAGAACAGAACAGAAACACAGATGGCTTTGTTAAGTGTTGCAAAGTATACAGAAATTATATCCCACTCTATATCCTCCTTTTACTAGTATAAGAACATAGTCATTCTCTTCTCCATGCCATGGATAAAATGTCTTTTAAATATTTAAAATTGATATCCATATGTGGTTTTAAAAAGTTAATAATAATAATAATCCTTGTTTAAAGCTATCAGACTATCATAGCTTCACCTGAAAATTTTGTAAACGTGGCATATCTTGGAGTTGGAAGAAGACAGTGCAGCTTAAATTTCTGACTTCTTTTGAGGGGAATCACAAGATTGTCAGGGAGCTGAAAAAATAGTCAATGACACCTCAATTTTTCTTAAATGCAAAATTGCAGCTAGGACAAATACAATATGTGCTTGCATAATATATTTTATACAATAAGCCAGGGCTCAACAATGCCCATTGGGCCAAATCCAGACAGCTGCCCAACTTTGTAATTGAAGTTTTTTTATTGTCACCCAGCCACACCCATCGGTTTATGTATTGTCTATGGCTGCTTTCACACTACAACAACAGTGCTTGTGACAGAGCCCGCTTGGCCTATAAACCTGAAAATGTTATTATCAGAACCTTTGCGGAAAGAAATTTCCAACCCCTACATAAAGCCATCAAAGTGTTTTGAGTCATTCATAGAGGAATTAAGCTATATTATGAATAGTGAGTTGGTGGGCATTGGAACTATTCAAGTCTGCTTGGCTATCAGCAGAGAATCTAAAATCAGTATTCCTGCATTAGCACAGAAGCCGGAATGCCTTTAAGAAGATCTCAGGTCTTCAATCTTCCTGGCCATGTTATAAGCATTTTAATCTATTGTCCTGAGAGACTGGATATGCAAATATGAAATGATCAGAAAACTCTGACCCACTGTCAGCCATATCCAGACCAGGAAATTCTTGCCTGCTACCTGCATCAATCAGTCCAGAGAACTGGCTGCTATCTACAGCAACCATTCCCAGGAAGTCAAACCATATTCCCTGTATTTATAGCCCCAAAATACCCAGAACCTAATCACTAACCTACAGCCTCCCTAATTATTGTCTCCTCTTCCAATTTAGGACTAATGAGAAAAGCCAAATATGCTCCCCTAATCATTCACTGAAGATACCCCACTTCTAGTTAGTCTGCCGCAAGCTTCCCCATGCCCAACTGCCTCTAATCAGGGCACACCTGAAGTCTTTCCTTTTTGCAAATATAACACTTTCCAACCCCTCAATCTGCCACTGAGTCTTTGTGAAATACAAGTGATGGTGGCTGACTCCCTTGCCATAGCAAGTTCTGAATAAATAGACTTTGCAATGATTTGGGTGTTCTTCATTTCCACAGTCCTCAAAAGGTATCATTTTATTAATTGTCCCCATAATTATCTCCTACCTGATAGTCCAATTTCAGAAATGATCACCATATAATTGAAATGCACATGATAAATTTATGTTACATAGTAGGATACTTTATTCTCTAAGTGAATTTATAATTGCCATCATATTAGACATCCTCAGAGGCTGAGGGATCTGAACTCAGAACGAAACCAGAATTTATTGGGTTAGGAGCCAAGTATCATGAGAAGCAATTTCAAAATATTTTAATTACTCCACAAATCAAAAACAACCCTTTCACTAAGGGAAAATTGAGGTTCAGATAGCTTGGCCAGTCTCCCCAAGTTGCCCAGCAGTAAATGGCATAGCTCTGTCATTGGAATCCAGGGCTGTGTTTGCAGAGTCCACATGTCCACTCCATTCCAATAACATTCTGCTCCTGGTCAGGCCTGACTCCTTAACTAATTACAATCAAGGATCCCATCTCCTCGTTCCAGCAATGCTCTGGTGCTTCTTAGACACAAAGACAGAGAGCTTGAAGGCCTTGAATATTAATCAAGAGCCTCCCTGCATCCTCTTCCTGACACTGAGCCTGAGACCCCTGCAGCTGACAGCTAGCATGAGTGGCTTGATAGAAGACCCTAGTGGACTGTGGCCACAGTTGGCTCTGCCAAGTGGAGACACCAGCCTAGTTGGGTGAGAGTGATGATTTTTACAAGAACCTTGTTTGAAGAGAAATGAAGGGCATTTAACAGCCTGTTTTCTCATCCCAATCTGTCAGGAAGAAGGCACATTATCAAAACATTAGCAGTCAACCAAGGCTTTAGCAATCCCTGAATGGATGGTAGAGACAGTGACAGTGATTTATCAGAATCCAGAAGTGCAGCAGGTCACCAGTAACTCTCTGAAGTCCTGAAGCTTTGTGTACACAAGAACCAGAGCCCAGCATCTCGGCACACACCTACCCTCTCCATGTCAGGGCAAGTTCCAGGCCTGGGTCAGGCACAGGGTCTGGGCTCAGGATTATGTTTCCAAAGTGAGCAAGATGGTGCAACCCCTGTTCCGTGCGAGAGAAAGATCATGCCCAGCTAACACAAGCATTTTGACAGAACACCAAATCACACATTTATCAATCCTGACATGCTTACTGGCCGGGGACTGCCCACTGGCCCCCCGCCCCATCACAGCATGGTGAAACCTTCCCAATTACTGAGGTCACAGATGTCAAAGCTTTCCTATCACATATTCCAAAATGTCAAAAATCACCCACTGTCTTTATTTCTTTCTCAGAAATAAAATCTTAATCTCTCACTACATATCCAAAGGTACAATTGGAGCTTTGGAGGTTTTCTGGGAAGATTATTTGTAACTGACTTCAGCTGAGTGTTAAGTTGGTATGTGTGTTAATTCCCAATATTTGCATATTTTTCCTAACATCTCTTCTGGTGAGCAAGATCCGATTTAAAAAAGCAATGGACCCTGGACTTAGAATTAGAAAACCATGGGAAGCAGGTGCTTAACCACTGAGCTATCCCATTAGCTTAAAAAGTCTTGGTTTTTCGAGCTTTAAAATGGAAAAAACAGATCCTGATAAAACTATATCACAGATAAGAAGGAATTTCAAAATCATCTTGCAAAATATGAAACTATCTTTAACATGAGAAATTTTATTTGATTAATAACAAATAAAAATATTCCACTGATTTCTTTTTTCCTTGTTACTAGATGAACTTTGTCTTTTTTTCCATGTCTTCCTTCCAGAGGTGGATCAATGGGGGTGATTTGTAGTAGTAGTTAATGAGGAGCCTGGGTTAAGCCAGGGTCAGACAGCATGGAGAGTTTTATGAATATGTCTAGGCTTGATGGAAAGATGAAAATGTATGAAGGAGGGTAGCAGAAGAGAGGAAGAAGCAGAGGAAGAGAAAACATACATCAAAGAGAAGGGGTGACAGTTTGGGAGTAGTAGTTGATAGTGATGCAATGTCTGTAGCCAATGGTGTGGAAAGAATAGAAAGGAGAGCAAAATGCTGATGAATTAGACATATTGAGACACCTGAGGAAACTAAATCTATAACTCTGTGCCTGGGGCAGGATGTCTTCTTATATGGAACACAGTCTGTGTCTTAGAGGCTGATGTTCGGTGCCAGACCAAACACCTCAAAGCATATAGTTTTCATATTTCTCCTATTCCCATAGCACCAGCTTTGATTGCACTAGTACTAGTTAGTAATCATCTGTGTCCTCCTCTTGTTATTGCCTAAGTTTTACCCTTTACTTATAAGTTCTTTTTTTTCCCCCTAAGGAGGTGATGTTTAAAGAACTAGAGGTACAATCCTAACTGAACAATTAAGTTTTAACTCTGTTAGTGGAAACTTTTCACTGGAGCTGTTTCTAAGAAATACTCTCTGGTTGAGTGATACTCAGATGAGGGAACTTCATTAATTCACACAGTACTAATGTATATAGAAAGGAAAGAGAAAAACCTCCCAACCTCCCACTACCTAGAGATAATAACTGTTAACATTTTTAAAATTTATTTTATTTTATTATTTTTTATGAGGTATCAGGGATAGAACCCAGGACCTCATACATGGGAAGCAGGTGCTTAACCACTGAGCTACCCCCACTCCCATAACTGTTAATATTTTGATATTCTTCCAGATATCTCTAAACACACACATTCTTAACTTACACAAACTGACAGACTCACACAGATACTCCTACACATTCTCAATCACACACACTCGTGAATCTCCAGTTATTGCCTAACTTCTTCCCATTGCTGCTAAGTTTCTTAAAACTAGGTTCTACTTTCATTGATTCCACTTATTCATGTTTGATTCCTTTCATAATCAGGGTAATCAGGTATCCATACTCTCTCTAGCAAAGCTCATCAATGACTCATCAAGAGTATATCCAATGGGACTCTTTCAGTCCTTAACTAACCTGACTCTACTCCCTTACAGGGTTCCCCTGCTCTTTGCATTTCTCCTTCTATATTCTGGATTCATTTTCCTTTTTCTCCAGGTTGCTGTTCCTCAGGAATCTACCCTTGCCACTCTTTTCATATAGTTATGTTGTGTGTTTTTCCTCATGAATCACACAGAATGTGTACATATACATATTCCATGATATATGTACATACCTGTATATATAAATATACTTGTATGTATGAATGCATATGTGTATGCATGTATAATGTATGCACGCACACACACACACATACACAATGAAGACTTGCAAATCTTTATTTCTGATCTATTCTTTCCCTTGAGATGCATCATTGAATACTAGGCAGGGACACCATCTAACTTTTTACCCCTATGTCACTGAGGTTTAGTACATGTCTACTAATTTAATTACTTAAAAAATCTTTGTGGGGGGAAGGAAGGAAGGGATGGAAGGAGGGAGGGAGGGAGGGAGGAAAAAAGGAAGGGAGGGAGGGGAGGGAAGGAGGGAGGAAAGAAAGAAAATTATGTGAAGTTACTTTTGAACAACTCCAACAAATGTCTCACAGAAACCTCAAACTCGATGTTTTCCTGTCTGAACACCTTTCCCCACACACCACCATAACACACCTCTCTTTCCCTCTCTGTCTCTCATATACACACCACCACCATCATTTCCACCACCATCAGCAACATTACCACATTCTACTTCCTCCAATATTCTCTGCCTCATTAAATGCATGCCAGTTCACACAGTGAAATGGAATCATCCATTTACCTCCCCCCTCTCCCCACACCAGAAAATTGGTGATCAGTTGCTAACAATTTATGTCTCCCCTGTAATCCATCTATCCCTTCTGCTTCTGCCAGAAGTCTGGCTCTCGTGACCTTTCTCCTTGATTCAGTGCTGTCACCATTGTTTTCTCTACCCATGCTCAATAAATCTCCCAGGGCTGCCAAAGTCATCATTCTATATTCAAATCTGATCCTGCTACTCCCCTTTTTTTACAGTATTTCAGTGGCCCTAAACCAGAAAATAAAGCACAAAATTTCCAGCACACCTGCAAGCATTGCCCTGCCCTGGACCATGCCTGATTACAATGACCTTGCCTCTTATCACCTTGTTTTAAAATGTTCACCCATACATAACTGTTCTGCAGTCCCACAAACTCTTGTTATTTTTCCTACCCCTATTCCTTTCCCTGGATTCCACTTTCCCTCAAATATCCTTTCCTTTACTGCACCTGCCTGTCCAGAACCCCTGTCTCACCCTCTCCATTCACTGTTTCTATGGTAGACTGAATAATGGCCCCTAAGATGTCCACATTCTAATCCTCAGAACCTGTGACTTTTTTTCATTGCATAGCAAAAGGGATTTTGCAGATGAGATTATTTTTATGATCCTGAGATTGGAAGATGATCCTGAAATATCTTGGTGTGCCCAATACAATCATAAGGGTTCTTACAATAAGGAGAGAGGATTCTGACAGTGAAACCAACCAGAGTTTGGTGTGATGGGCTTTGAAGATGGAGGGAGGGGCCATAAGTCATGGAATGCAGGGAACTTCAAGAAGCTGGAAAATGCAAGAAAAAAAGCCTCCAGAAAGATGTGGCTCTGTTGACACATTGATTTTTGCCCAAAGTGACCTAGTTAGGGCTTCTGACTAGGTCAGAACTATAAGATAATAAATATTTATTGTGTTAATCCACTAAGTTTATAGCAATTTGTTACAGCAGGAATAGGAAATTAATTCAGAGCCCTCTCTCATGATGAGAGAGTGACAACTGTCCTGCTCCTACATATGCACCCATAGTTTTAATTTCAGGGAGTCGCTCCTGCAGTACAGACCTCAGTACATGTAGTGTGACCTCCAGCTCTCATCACAATAGCTTTTTTTTACTAAACTGGAAATTCCTTGAGGATTGGAGACAGTATTTTGTTTATCTTTAGTTGTTCACTAAATTTGGAAGACACTCCAAATTATAGATACGAAAGTCATTTTCAAGATGTCTAGGCCAAACTTTCATTTTGTGTTAAGGAAACCAAAGCATGGAGACAGTAAATGTCTTTACTCAGGCGGCACAGCAAGCTATTGGTCAACCTAAGAATACTGCCACTACTCATTATATTAACAAATGGTATTTTTATAGACCAGCAAGAATCACAAAACACTTTCATATATATTTATGAATTCAGCTCTAACCAGGAGTGCAAGAGCTCAGCTTTGGGCATCCTGTCACAGAAATCTTCTCCTGACCCCAGGTCTAATCACATTCTACTTAACCATGTACCTATAGTTCTGCATATCATTTTATCATTGCAGCTACCAAACATGATTAAATAGGTCTGACCATGTCTCTTTCTCCCATACTGATCTGTATGAGTATTGAAAGAAGGAACTTTATTTCTTTTAATATCCTCAATTTCATAGTAGATGCTAAATAAATGTTGGTTGATATGAATTAGCTTTCATTTCCAGAAATACTACCAGAATGTGGGCATCATAATCACTCATTGTTTCCCTCAGTCTCCCATGTGAAGAAATGAAAATACTGCATACACATATTGAGCCCATGAGCATTGAAAATGCCCTCTCGATCATGTCATCAAATTTCACTTGGAATTCTATTTCTTATGCTGTTTGTAAATAATGTCAAAAGATGATAGGTAATACAGTGTAGTGATTAAAATTGTATTGGTTAGGGAAGCAGATGTGCCTCAAGCATTTGAGCACCTACCTATCACATGGGAGGTCCTGGGTCTGATTTCCAGTGCCTCCTAGAAAAGATGAGCAAGATATCAAGCTGGCACAACAGACTGGTGTGACAGGCCAGTGTGGTGAGCTGACACAACAAGATGACACAACAAGGGGCACAAAGAGGAAACACAACGAGAACCACAACAAAACCATGGAGTGATGGTGGCTCAAGTGATTGAGCACCTCTTTCCCACATGGGAGGTATGGGGTTTCATTCCCAGTGTCTCCTAAAGAAAAGACGAGCAGACACAGAGAATGCACAATGAATGGACACAGAGAGCAGACAGTGAGCACAAACAATGAGAATGGGGGAGAAATAAATTAAATTAATCTTTTAGAAAATCATAATGATTAAAGTCATTATTTTGGGGGGAAAAAAAAAAGTCAGAGTGTCCCCACTCAAAACATCATAGTCTCATGCCTTAACTTTGATTTCAACCTACAAATCTTTCAGATAGGCATTGCAAAAAGAACTCCATCACGTCTGATTGTCAACTGCCAAGTCAACCATCTTTACTTTTCTAAAGAAAATGTGGACTCTTGGAAGCATTTAATCACCGCAAACCTTCACAGCTTTCTCCACGGCTGGTTTCTTGTGGCAGATTTCAGCAGATTGGACCCACAATGTGTCAGTATATTTAAAAGTTCAAGCTGAACATTTTGCTTGGTAGGAAAAGATGAAGGGCCCTGAATGATGCAGTGCTTCTTTCAGCATCTTTTCAGGTAAACATTAGCATTAGTGCCCCTCCAATGTTCACCCTGCTGGCAAAAGATCATCTTGACCCTTTCTGTCCACATCACTGGAAACAGTTAAAGTTGAGCCATATAACATCTCTGAATGGCACTTTCTCTACATTGCAATACTTTTTTATGCTATCCCAAGCTGCCCTTATAAAACAAACAGAAAGTGATTTGTTTTACTTCTGCAGAAGAAAATCTCTTCTTCCTTTAAACAACAGACCTTTTGAGGTAGATTTTGTCCAAATCTGTGTAATAGAAATATAAGCTTTGAGAGACAAAACAGAATTTGGTAGCTCAGCTGGTTATTTTGTCATCTTCTTGGCAAATCACTGATTCAACTGGTGTTTTCACTGAATTGACTAGATTGAGTGGTGTTTTTCTCTATGTCAAAGCCACAAAGAAGCATAAATTCAAGATGAATGCCTCACTTCCAAGCCACCATTACGTAAAAATCCTGGAATGGACTTTCCCTATCGATTCCACCTGATGAAATTCTACATATTTTGTTGCCAGTTCTTCCAAAGTGCTTTCCCCAACTCCCCAAGTTACATTTACTTCCTTCTGTTTCTTCAGTCCATTTGTTATGCCTCTGATTATAGCCTTTAACTCATCCCATGCTGTATTGTAAAAGTTGCCTGTGTTTTCCTCTCCTCTGCTGGAGAAAACATGGCTTGCTTCTTTTCATAATAGATGCCCAATAATTATTTATTACATTGAATGCCACAATGCTAAATAGTAATAATAAGGATCAAAAGAGTCATTTTGCTTACCTCTGAAAAGCAAGTTGCCCTGGGCTCTTTTCAAAAGTTTTTAATCCCCTCCCCTCCTCTGCTTGTTTTATGCATCTTGCTCAGCAAAATGTAAGCAATCGGCCTCCATCTGTCCAGCCTCAATGAATAAGGAGAGTTAGAAACTCCACCAGGACTGATGTTAACCAGCTGTGAGGGATGGCTACCTGAGGATACAGCAATCAGGAGTTTCCACATTGGAGTCGTTGGATGCAATGTGGGGGCAGATGCCATGTTTTCAGGACAAGGATCACATAAGTTTCTGGGGATTTTTAAGTAGAAAAAAAAAGAAGGCAGGACAGCTGTGAGTAACTGAGGCAAGGGAAAACTGGACACAAGTAACTTCCAGCCAATTGTAAATGATGAGGATATTTTTCAAAATACCCTTATGCTTTTTCTCCCTTTTAAATACAACATCCTTCTTTCTAGTCCTTTGTCTTAGATTGCTAGGGCTTTCCTAACAAAATATCACTAACTGGTTGGCTTAAAGCTACAGAAATCTATTGTCTCAGAGTTCTGGGAGCTAGAAATCCTAAATCAATGTGTTGGTAGGGCCATTCCTTTTCTGAAGATTGTAGGAAAATTCTGTTCCATTACTTTCTCTTGTCTTCAGATGGTGACTGTGCCTCAGTTATCAAATGGCTTTCTCCCTTTTGTCTTTCTGTGTCCAAATGTCCTCACCTTATAAGGATACCAGTTGTACTGAATTAGGGCCCACCCTACACCATTATGATCTCATTTTAACTTGCCCAATTTAGACTGTAATGACCCTATTTTCAAATATGGTCACATTCTGAGGTATTGGGTATTAGGACTTCAACCTATCTTTTGGGAAAAATAATTCAATCCTAAAACCCATAAATTAT
>JAQZBX010039949.1:0-22849 GCA_029593785.1 Cabassous unicinctus
TAATGCATAGGTGTCAGTGTAATGAAAATATTGCTTGGTTTTTAAAACTGAAGAAACCAGGGTTTTGCCATAGTATTCAGTAAAAGCAGTTTTTCTACATTGGTAATGAGTGAAAGAAAGGGCATAGCAGCCAAACAAACAAGAATGTTACTTAAGTTTCAACATTGAAATATCTGCTTCATTCACAGCCTGTTATGGGGAACCAGTGTTTTGAAGAAGAATTTAAGTGAAAAAACATGCATAGCAGCAAATAAAAGACAAATCTTATTCAGTTTTTTAAAGTGAAGAAATCACTGCATTGGCTTTGCCATAGGCAAAACCTGTGTGTTGACCTGTTAGTGAAAGCGAGGGCATAGCCGTCAAACAAATAAGAACCTTATTTTCATTTCAAACTTGAAGTAACTACTGCATTCACAGAGAATTAGGTGAAACCTTTGCTTGAAGCTGTTTGTAAATGAATACACATGCAAATCAGGCAATGAAACAAGTTTAGTTTTGGTTTTCTAAAGTAAATAACTCTATTCATTCAGCCAACATTAGGGAAAGCAGTGTTTTCAAGTTGATTGTAATTGAAAACACATGTATAGCACTGTAAGAAAACAAAATCTTAATTAGATTTCCAAAGTGAAGAAGTGGAAGCTTTGGAATAGTAAAAGCAGTATTTTGATATTCATTGTAATTGAAAATAAGGACATAGCTGCAAATGTAATGAGCATATTGCTTCGTTTTAAAAACTGAGGAAGCCAGGTATTTGACATAGTATTAGGTAAAAGCACTGTTTTCACATTGATAATGAGTTACAGCACGCACATAGCAGCCAAACAAACAAGTATCTTTCTTAACTTTCAAAGATGAATTAACTGCTGCATTCACAGTCTGTTACAAGAACCCAGTGTTTTGAAGATGAATTTAAGTGAAAATGGCATAGCAGCAAAGAAAAGACAAATCTTTTTCAGTTTTGTAAAGTGAAAAAACCACTGCATTTTCATGGCCTTAGGCAAAATCTGTGTGTTGACATGTATGTGAAAGCTATGGCATAGCAGCCAAAAAAACAAGTATCTTCCTTACCTTTCAAACTTGAAGTAACTACTGCATTCACAGAGAGTTAGGTGAAATGAATGTCTTGAAGTTGTTTGTAAATGACTACACAAGCAAATCAACCTATGAAAAAAGTTTTTTTTTTCGTTTTCTAAAGCAAAGTAATCTATGCATAGAGCCAATGTTAGGGAAAAACAGTGTTTTCAAGTTGATTGTAATTGAAAACACACATATAGCATTGTAAGAAACAAGAATTTTACTTAGATTTTGAAAGAGAGGACCCAGCAGGTTTGACCTAGTAAAGGCAGAGTTTTACCAGGTATTGTAAGTGAAAACAAGGGCATAGCTGCCAATGTAATGATTATATTACTTATTTTTAAAAACTGAAGAAACAATTGTTTTGGCATAGTATTAGGTAAAAGCAGTGTTTTTTATATTGATAATGAGTGAAAGCAATTGAATACCAGCCAAAAAAATATATCTTACTTAACTTTCAATGTTGAATTAACTGCTGCATTCACAGCCTGTTACGGGAAACCAGTGTTTTCAAGATGAATATAAGTGAAAACACAGGCATAGAATAAACTAAAAGACAAACCATATTTAGTTTTGTAAAGTGAAGAAATCACTGCATTGGTTTAGCCTTTGGTAAAAGCTGTGTGTTGACATGTGAATGAAAGAAAGTGCATTACAGCTTAAGAAACAAGAATCTTACTTAATTTTCAAACTTGAAGTAACTACTGCATTCACAGAGAGATTGGTGAATGCAGTGTCTTGAAGTTGATTGTAAATGAATACACATGTAAAACAGCCAGTGAAACAAGATTCTTTATTAGTTATCTAAGGCCAAGAATGCAATGCATTCAGCCAACGTTAGGGAAAAGCAATGTGTTCAAGTTGATTGTAATTGAAAACAGATGTATAGCATTGCAAGAAACAAGAATCTTACTTAGATTTCCAAAGTGAGTAACTAGCAGCTTTGGCATTGTAAAAGCAGTTATTTGATCTTCATTGTAAGTGAGAATAATTGCATAGCTGCCAATGTAATGAGTAATTTGCTTAGTTATGAAAACTGAAGAAACAATTGTTTTGCCATAGTATTAGGTAAAAGCAGTATTTTTACATTGATAATGAGTGAAAGTAAGCACATAGAAGCCAAACAAACAAGTATCTTACATATCTTTCAAGGTTGAGTTAACTGCTGAATTCACAGCCTGTTATGGAAAACCAGTTTTTTGAAAATGAATTTAAGTGAAAACACAGGCATAGCAAAAAAAAAAGACAAATCTTATTTAGTTTCATACAGTGAAGTAACCACTGCATTGGCTTAGCATTAGGTAAAAGCAGTGGGTTGACATGTGAGTGAAAGAAATGCCATAGCATCCAAAAAAACAAGTATCTTACATAACTTTCAAAGTTGAATTAACTGTTTCAATCACAGCCTGTTAAGACATACGAGTGTTTTGAAGATGAATTTAAGTGAAAACACAGGCATAGCAGCACATAAATGACAAAACTTATTTAGTGTTGTAAAGTGAAGAAACCAGTCCTTTCGCTTAGCCTTAGGTAAAATCTGTGTGTTGACCTGTGAGTGAAAGCAAGGGTATAGCTGCCAAGCCAACAAAAATCTTACTTAACTTTCAAACTTGAATTACTGCTGTATTCACAGAGAGTTAGGTGAAAACAGTGTCTTGAAGTTGTTTGTAAATGAATACACATGCAAATCAAACAATGAAACAAGTTCCATTTTTGGTTTCCTAAAGTGAAGAACTCAATGCATTCAGCCAATGTTAGGGAAAAGCCGTGTTTTCAAGATGATTGTAATTGAAAAAACATGTAAAGCATTGTAAGAAACAAGAATCTTACTTAGATTTCCAAAGAGAGGAACCGGTAGATTTGGCATAGGGAAAGCTGTGTTTTGACATTCATTGAAAGTGACAACAAGTGCACAGCTGCCAATGTAATCAGTATATTGTTTAGTTTTGAAAACAGAAGAAATCAGTGTTTTGGCTAAGTATTAGGCAAAAGCACTGTTTTTACATTGATAATGATTGAAAGCAAGTGCATAGTAGCCAAACAAGTTTCTTACTTAACTTTCAAAGTTTAATTAACTGCTGCATTCACAGCCTGTTAGGGGAAACCAGTATCTTGAAGATGAATTTAAATGAAAACACAGGCATAGCAGCAAATAAAAGACAAACCTTATTTCGATTTGTAAAGAGAACAATCTACTACATTGGCTTAGCCATAGGCAAATGCTGTGTGTGGAACATGTGAGTGTAACCAAGAGCATAGCAGCCAAACAAACAAGAATCTTACTTACCTTTCAAACTTGAAGCAACTGCTGCATTCAAAGAGTGTTAGGTGAAACCAGTGTCTTGAAGTTGTTTGTAAATGAATACACATGCAAATTAGCCAATGACAAAAGTTTCTCTTGGATTACTAAAGCAAAGAACTCAATGCATTCAGCCAATATTAGGGAAAAGAAGTGTTTTCAAGATGATTGTTATTAAAAACACATGTATAGCATTGTAAGAAACACGAATCTTACTTACATTTCAATAGTGAGGAACTGGCATCTTTGGCATAATAAAAGCAGTGTTTTGCCATTCATTGAACGTGAAAACATGAACAGCTGCCAATGTAATGAGTATATTGCTTAGTTTTGAAAACTGAAGAAACAAGTGTTTTGGCATAGTATTAGGAAAAAGCACATTTTTACATTGATAATGAGTGAAAGCAAGCGCATAGAGGCCAAACAAACAAGTATCTTATTTAATTTTCAATGTTGAATTAACAGCTCCATTCACAGCCTGTAATGGGAAACCAGTGTTTTGAAGATGAATTAAAGTAAAAGCACAGGCGTAGCAGCAAGTTAAACACAAATCTTATTTAGTTAGGTAAAGTGAAGAACCACTGCATTGGCTTCACCTTAGGCAAAAGCTGTGTGTTGACATGTGACTGAAAGCAAGTGCATAGCAGTCAAACAAATAAGAACCTTATTTTGATTTCAAACTTGAAGCAACTACTCCATTCACAGAGAGTTAGGTGAAATCAGTGCCCCGAAGTTGATTGTAAATGAATACACATGAAATTCAGCCAATGAAACAAGTTTCTTTTTTGGTTTTCTTGAGCAAAGAACTCAAAGAATTCAGCCAACGTTAGTGAAAAGCAAGGTTTTCAAGTTGATTGTAATTGAAAACATATATAAAGCATTGTAAGAAACAAGAATCTTACTTAAATATCCAAAGTGAGGAACTGGCAGATTTGACATAGTAAAACGTGAGTTTTGACATTCATTGAAAGTGACAACAAGTGCACAGCTGCCAATGTAATGAGTATATTGCTTAGTTTTGAAAACTGAAGAAATCAGTGTTTTGGCATAGTTTTAGTTAAAAAGAGTGTTTTTACATTGATAATGAATGAAAGCATGTGATAGCAGCCAACAAACTAGTATCTGACTTAACTTTCAAATTTGGATTAACTGCTGCATTCACAGCCTGTTACGGAAAACCAAGATTGTGAAGATGAATTTAAATGAAAACACAGGCATAGCAGCAAATGAGACAAACATTATTTAGATTTGTAAAGCGAAGAATCGACTTCATTGGCTTATGCTTAGGCAAAATTGTGTGTTGACATGTGAGTGTAAGCTTGAGCATAGCAGCCAAACAAACAAGAAACTTACTTACCTTTCAACTTGAAGTAACTACTGCATTCACAGAGATTTAGGTTAAACCAGTGTGTTGAAGTTGCTCATAAAGGAATACACATGCAAATCAGCCAATGAAACAAGTTTCTTCTTTGTGTTCTAATTCAAAGAACTGGATGCATTCAGCCAACGTTATGGAAAAGCAGTGTTTTCTAGTTGATTGTAATTTAAAACACATGTATAGCATTGTAAGAAACAAGAATCTTCCTTAGATTTTGAAAGTGAGGAACCGGCAGCTTTGGCATAATAAAAGCAGTGTTTGACATTCATTCTAAGCAAAACAATAGCACAGCTGCCAGTGTAATGAGTATATTGCTTAGTTTTGAAACTGATGAAATCATTGTTTTGGCAAAGTATTATGTAAAAGCACTGTTTTTTACATTCATAATGAGTGAAAGCAAGCGCATAGCAGCCAAACAAACAAGTGTCTTACTTAGCTTTCAAAGTTGAATTAACTGCTGCATTCATATCCTGTTTCAGTAAAACAGTGTTTAGAAAATGAATTTAAGTGAAAACACAGGCATAGCAGCAAATAAAAGATAAATCATATTTAGTTATGTCAAGTGAAGAAACCACTTCATTGGCTTAGAGTTAGGCAAAATTTGTGTGTTGACATGTGAGTGAAAGCAAGGGCATAGCAGCTAAACAAACAAGAATCTTACTTACCTTTCAAACTTGAAGTAACTACTGCATTCACAAAGAGTTAGGTGAAACCAGTGTCTTGAAGTTGTTTGTAAATGAATACACATGCACATCAGCCAATGAAATTAGTTTCTTTTTTCACTTTGTAAAGCAAAGAACTCAGTGCATTCTCGGAATGTTAGGGTAAAGCAGCGTTTTCAAGTTGATGGTAATTGAAAACACATGTATAGCATTGTAAGAAACAAGAATTTTCCTGAGATTTCTAAAGTGAGGAACAGTCAGATTTGGCATAGTAAAAGCAATGTTTTGACATTCATTGTAAGTGAAAACAAGTGCATAGCTGACAATGTAATGAGTATATTGCTTAGTTTTGAAAACTGATAAAACTAGTGTTTTAACAGTATTATGTAAAAGCAGTGTTTTCACAATGAAAAGGAGTGAAAGAAGTTCATAAAAGCCAATACAACAAGTATCTTACTTAACTTTTAACATTGAATTATCTGCCACATTCATAACCTTTTATGGGAAACCAGGGTTTATAAGATAAATTTAAGTGAAAACACAGGCATAGCAACAAATAAAAGACAAATCTTATTTAGATTTTAAAGTGAAGAAATCACTGCATTGTCTTAGGCTTAGGTAAAAGCTGTGTGTTGACATGAGAGTGAAAGCAAGGGCATAGCAGTCAAACAAACAAGAATTTTACTAACCTTTCAAATTTGAAGTAACTACTGCATTCATGGAGAGATAGATGAAACCGGTGTCTTGAAGTTGTTTTTAAATGAATACAAATGCAAATCAGCCAATGAAACAAGTTTCTTTTTAGGATTTCTAAAGCAAATAACTCAATGCATTCAAGCAATGTTAGGGAAAAGCAGTGTTTTCAATTTGATGGCAATTGAAAACACATGTATAGCATTGTAAGAAACAAGAATCATACTTAGATTTCCAAAGTGAGGAACCGGCAGCTTTGGCATAACAAAAGCAGTGTTTTGACATTCATTGTAAGTGAAAACAAATGCATAGCTGCCAACGTAATGGTTATATTGCTTAGTTTTGAAAACTGAAGAAACGAGTGTGTTGTCATATTATTATGGAAAAGCATTGTTTATACATTGATGAGTGAAAGTATGCACATAGCAGCCATAAAAACAAGTATTAAACTTAACATTCAAAGATGAATTAACTGCCGTATTCGCAGCCTGTTATGGGAAAGCATTGTTTTGAAAATGATTTTAAGTGGAAACACAGGCATAACAACAAATAAGAGACAAATCTTATTTAGTTTTGTAAAGTGAAGAAACCACTGCTTTGGCTTAGCCTTAGGAAAAACCTGTGTTTTGACATGTGAGTGAAAGCAAGGGCATGGCAGCCAAACACACAAGAGTCTTATTTAGCTTTCAAACTCGAAGTAACTACTGCATTCACAAAGAGTTCGGTGAAACCAGTGTCTTGATGTTGTTTGTAATTGAATACACATGCACATCAGCCAATGAAACAAGTTTCTTTTTACGATTTCTAAAGCAAACAACTCAATGCATTCATGGAATGTTAGGGAAAAGCAGTGTTTTCAAGTTGATTGCAATTGAAAACACATGTATAGCATTGTAAGAAACAAGAATCTTATTGAGATTTCCAAAGTGAGGAACCAGCTCTTTGGCATATTAAAAGCAGTGTTTTGCCATTCAGTGTAAATTAAAACAAGTGTGAAGCTGCCAATGTAAAGAGTATTTTGCTTAGCTTTGAAAACTAAAGAAACCATTGTTTTTGCATAGTGTTATGTAAAAGGAGTATTGTTACATTGATAATGAGTGTAAACAAGTGCATAGCAGCCAAACAAACAAGTATCTTTCTTAACTTTCAAAGTTGAATTAACTGCTGCATTCACAGCAGGTTATGGGAAACTATTGTTTTGCAGATGAATTTACATGTAAACACAGGCATAGCAGCAAATAAAAGACAAATCTTCTTTAGTTTTGTAAAGTGAAGGGACCACTGCATTGGCTTAGCCTTAGGCAATAGCTGTGTGGTGACATGTGAGTGAAAGCAAGGGCATAGCAGCCAAACAATCAAGAATTTTACTTACCTCTCAAACTTGAAGTAACTACCGCATTCCCAGAGAGATATGTGAAACCAGTGTCTTGATGTTGTTTTTAAATGAACACACTTGCAAATCAGCCAATTAAACAAGTTTCTTTTTGTTTTCTAAAGGAAAGAACTCAATGTGGGTGTGGACCAAGATGGCATCGATCTAGTTGTGTAATCATGATCTTGATCTTCTGGAATGGCCAACTGTGGACACGTTCCTCCCCGAGGGTCTCTGCTGTGGATTCACGGAGTGAGAAGCTTGGGTCATCTAGCCTCGGGCAGATCGAAGGTGGGGAGTGACCGGTGGCAATTTGTGAATTCTTAGCCTGCCTGTGGTCGTCAACACAGATCCCTGAGCCCACTGAATGAGAAAACGGCAGGCTCGAGCTGTGTATCCTTCTTCCACAACTCCCGCTGCCTTTTGGTGTGTGGGAGCATACTCTGAGAGAGGGAGGGCTCTGACAGAAGGTGGAGAGGTGTTTAGCTTCTGTGGATTTGGCTGCCTGGACCCCCTCAAAGCTTTACAGAGCAGATAAGCCAACTCAAAACAGTGTCAGGTTGAAGGCAGAGGCAAAACTGTTGAGCAAACTTGTTTTACCCAGCTGCAAACTGATACTAAGCCTTGGACCCAGAGCGGGTGGATTCAGCCAATTTTATGGCTCTGCCCTGACAAGCATCAAAGCTTCAGCACTACTGGTGAGGTAAGGAAGTGTGTAGAGCTCTATTAGTTTCCACTACCCTATTTAGAGCCCCCTCGGTGAAGGGGGTGATCTAGCAGAGGACTCCTTTGTGTCCCTCATACCTCCCCCAAAAAAGGAAAAAAAATACACAGTCACTTGAATAAAATGAATTCCTGTTCTTAATTTAGTATACTACCAAAAATATGCCTTAATACCTACAGATAGAACACTGAAGGGAAATTTATAAATGCACGCAGGCTGTGAAGATCCACAAGTACACTAGAAGGAACACTTCCTCCTTAGCTTTGTTTGACTGCTTGATGGTGTGATTGTTTGGCTTTTCTCTGTTTATTTGTTGCCTCTTGGTTTTCTTTCCTCTTTCCTCCCCCCTTTTTTTTTTTGATTTCAAACTTGAAGCAACTACTCCATTCACAGAGAGTTAGTTTTTTCCTTTCATTTCTTAAATTAGGTGCTGCTAGCTTGTCTCTTCTTTGCTGTGCTTCCTCCTCAGTGATTTCCCATTCTCTGTATTTACTGATATTGCATCACAAGCTATCTCTTAACCTTCCCTCATCTCTGCCTTCTGCTTTCTGTTGTGGTCCTTAGACATCATGCTTTTTCATTAGCCCACAACTTAAGGGTGTCAACCTCCATTGTATCTATTTTGTTTTCTTCTTTTATTAATTAATATTAGCCTTTACCTTTTAGCCATTTCTTTACTCTTTCTCTCCCTCCCCACTATTCTAGCCTTCTAAATCCTTATATATATATCCCTCTGTTTGGTTTCCGAGCCCACTCTTGATAATCCAATTTTTTTTCCTATTACTCTACACTGCAAACACAAGTTAAATATTCATTTCACTAAATCCTATTTGACCTCTCTACTATCTTTCATTACTATTACTATTATCCTTCTTCCATTCTCACATCTTTCGATTCCTTTGGAACTAATCTTTTCTCTTCAAGGTAGCATAGAAAGAAGCATGGAAAGAATATAAGAAGAAAAAGTGTTAAAGAGAAAATTTAACACACACACAGAATCACCAACTAAATAAAATTCTATAGGAGAAAGAAGCTAATCAACTGAATGAACACAGCAAGATAAAATGATGACTAGAGGGCAACAAAAAATTACAAACCACACTGAGAAACAAGAAGACACGGATCACTCCAAATAACAAACTAAAATCCAGGAATTTATGCAGTACATTGAACAACTAAACAAAGATTCCCAAACAAATATCATGAACCATCTTAATGAAGTGAAGGAAGAGATTAAGGAAATGAAGAAGACACTGAGAGAACATACTGAAAAAATTGTACACATATACAAAAAGATAACGGATATGATGGTGATCAATGGCACAACCCAAGAAATAAAAAAGATACTGGAGTCACACAACAGCAGATTTGAAAAGGCAGAAGAAATATTTAGTGATGTGGAAGACAATACAGCAGTAATCAAACAGATAGTCGAACATATAGACAAAAAAAATAGAAAAAATCCACCAGGGACTCAGGGATTTAACTGACAACACAAAATGCACAAACACATGCATCATGGGTATCCCAGAGGAAGAAGAGAAGGGAAAGGGATCAGAGGGAGTGTTGAAGGAAATAATGGCTGAAAACTTCCCAACCCTATTGAGAGAGATGGATGTACAGATCCAGGAAGCAAAGCACACTCTAAACAATATATATCCCAACAGGCCAACTCCAAGACATATACTTGTCAAAATGTCCAATGCTCAAGGCAAAGAGAAAATACTCAAGGCAGCAAGAGAAAAGAAAACCATCACATACAAGGGAATTACAATAAGATTAAGTGCTGTTTTCTCATCTGAAACCATGGAGGAAAGAAGACAGTGGTATGACATAGTCAAAGTACTAAAAGAAAATATTTCCAACCACGAATTATCTATCCAGCAAAACTGGCATTCAAAAATGTTGCAGAGTTCAAAATAGTCAAAGATAAACAGAAATTAAGAGAGAATGTCAATAAGAAACCAGCACTTCAAGAAATACAAATGAAGTTCTACAAGTTGAAAGGAAAAATCAAGGGAGAGACAGTTGGAGGAGGGTTAAAAACGTCTAAAAAGAAAAAAACAGAAACAAAACAACATATGACATACATGAATTCAGAGAAAATATGATTGAAGTAAGAAATTGATTGCGAGTAATTACATTGAATGTTAATGGATTAAATTCCCCACTCAAGAGACACAGATTGGCAGAATGGATAAAGAAACATGATCCATCTATATGCTGTCTAGAAGAAACCCACCTTTGACCCACGGATTCAAGGAGGCTGAAAGTAAATGGCTGGAAAAGAATTTTACAAGATAACAATAGCCATAAAAGGGCAGGAGTAGCTATACTAATATCAGAAAAAATAGATTTAAATGCAAAATTATTGTAAGAGACAAAGATGGACACGATATATTAGTAAAAGGGGTAATCTCTCCAGAAGAGAGAACAATCATAAACATTTACGCTCCTAACCAGGGAGCCTAATAATATGTGAGGCAATCTCTGGAAAAGCTAAGTGGAGAAATAAATGCCTCTACAATTATAACAGGGGAATTTAATACACCATTATCATCATTAAACAGAACATCTAGAAAGAGAATCAATAAAGAAACAAAGAATATCAACAATACATTGGAGGACCTGAACTTAATAGACATATACAGAACTTTACACCCAAATGCAGCAGGATTTACTTTCTTCTTAAGTGCACATGGATCTTACTCCAAGATAGACCACATGATAGGCCACAGAACAACTCTCAACAAATTCAGAAAGATTGAGATTATACAAAGTAATTTCTCTGATCACATTGGATGAAATTGGGAATCACTAAGGGCCAGAGAAACAGGTTAGGCACAAGGATATGGAAGTTAAACAACACACTCTTAGACAAACAGAGGGTCAAGGAGGAAATCTCAAAAGAAATCAGTAACTTCCTGGAAAAAAATGAAAACGACAACACAAATTATCATAACCTATGATGCAGCGAAAGCAGTCCAGAGAGGGAAGTTCATAGCCATAAATACATATATTAAAAAAGAAGAAAGAGATAAAATTGAAGACCTAACTGCACAATTGGAAGACTTAGAAAAACAACAACAAAGTACACCTAAAGGAAGTAGAAAGAAGGAAATTACAAAGATCAGAGCAGAACTAAATGAAGTAAGAATAAGAAAGCACTAGAAAAAATAAACAAAACCAAAAGCTGGTTCTTCAAGAATATCAATAAAATTGACAAACGGTTAGCCAGACTAACAAAGAAAAAGAGAGAACAGATACAAATACACAAAATAAAGAATGAACAAGGGAATATCACTACTGACCCCACAGAAATAAAGAGTATCATAAGAGGATATTTTGAAAAATTGTACGCCAACAAGAATGATAACTTAGAGGAAATGGACAAGTTTCTAGAAATGCACAAACAGCCTATATTGATGAAAGATGAAATTGATGAACTCAACAGTCCAATTACAGGTAAAGAGATAGACTCAGTCATCAAAAACCTCCCATCTAAGAAGAGCCAAGGACCAGACGGCTTCACAGCTGAAAACTACCAAACATTTTGGAAAGAGCTAACACCATTTCTACTTAAGCTCTTACAAAAAATAGAAGTTGAAGGAATATTGCCTTACTCATTCTATGATGCCAATATTACCCTCATATGAAAACCAAACAGATACCACTAGAAAGGAAAATTACAGACCAATTACTCTAATGAACATAGATGCTAAAATCTTCAACCAAATACTTGCTAATCGCATTCAACAACATATCAAAACTATTATACACGATGACCAAGTGGGTTTCATCCCGGGTATGCAAGGATGTTTCAATATAAGAAAATCATTCAATGCAATACCCCACATAACAAACTGAAAGAAAAAAATCGCATGATCATACCCATAGATGCAGAAAAATCATTTGACAAAATACAGCACTATTTCCTGGTATAAACACTGCAAAAGATAGGTATAGAAGGAAACTTTCTGAATATGATAAAGGGTATATATGAAAAACCGAAAGCTAACATCAACTTCCATGGTGAAATCCTAAAAGCCTTCCCTCTGAGATCGGGATCAAGACAAGGATGCCCACTATCAACACTCCTATTTAACATTGCCCTAGAAGTACTTGCTCAAGCACTGAGGCAGGAAAAGGATATAAAAGTCATCCAGATTGGAAAAGAAGAATTAAAAATTTCATTATTTGCAGACAACATGTTCCTATACATAGAAAGCCCAGAGAAATCTACAACAAAGCTTCTTGAACTTATAAAGCAGTTCAGTAATGTTGCAGGCTATAACATCAATGCTCAAAAATCAGTAGCATTTCTGTACACCAATAATGAGCAATCAGAGGAGGAAATCAAGAAAAAAATGCCATTTACAATAGTAAATAAAAGAATCAAATACCTAGGAATAAGTTTAACTATAGATGTAAAGGACTTATATACAGAAAACTACATAACACTGTTAAGGAAATCAAAGAAGACTTAAATAAATGGAAAAGTATACCCTGTTCATGGATAGGAAGACTAAACATCAAGATGTCTTTCCTACCCAAACTAATCTACAGATTTAATGCAATCCCAATAAAAATCAACAATATATTTTTTTAAGGAACTGGAAAAACTAACCAGGAAATATATTTGTGAAGGTAAGAGGCACCGAATAGCCAAAGACATATTGAGAAAGAAAAATTAAGTTGGAAGTATCACATTACCGGACTTTAAAACATATTACAAAGCTACAGTGATCAAAATCGCATGGTATTGGCATAAGGATTGACCTGCTGACCAGTGGAATCGAATTGAGATTTCTGATATAGATCCTCGCATGTACAGTCATCTGATGTTCGACAAGGCTACCGAGTCCACTCAGTTGGGAGAGAATGGGCTCTTTAACAAGTGGTGCTTGGAGAACTGGATATCCATTTCCAAAAGAATGAGAGAAGAATACCATCTCACACCTTATACAAAAATCAACTCAAGACGGATCAAAGATCTAAATATAAGAGCCCAAACCATAAAGACCTTGGAAGATAATGTAGGAAAGCATCTATAGGACCTCGTAATAGGAAATGGTTTCATGAACTTCACAGCCAAAGCATGAGCAGCAAGAGAAAAAACAGATAAATGGGAACTCCTCAAAATTAAAAATTTCTGCACCTCAAAGGAAGTTATTAAGAAAATAAAAAGGCAACCTAAACAATGGGAGAAAAGATTTGGTAACCATATATCTGATAAGAGCCTAATATCCTGCATATATAAAGAAATCCTACACCTTGAAAATAAATAGACAAGCAATCCATTTAAAAAATGGTATAGTCACCTGAAAAGACACTTCTCCAAGGAAGAAATACAAATGGCTAAAATGTACTTGAAAAAATTCTTGACATCGCTTGCTCTCATGGAAATGCAAATCAAAATTACAATGAGATACCATCTTACACCGATCAGAATGGCAGCTATTAAAAAAACAGCAGACTCTAAGTGTTGGAGAGGATGTGGAGTAATAAGAACACTCATCCACTGCTGGTGGGATTGTGGAAGTGTCCATCCACTGTGGAGGACAGTTTGGCAGTTCCTCAGAAAACTAACAATTGACCTTCCATATGATCCAGCGATTCCACTGCTGGGCATATACACAGAAGAACTGAAAACAAAGACACGAACAGATATATGCACACCAAAGATCAACCAAAGTTCATAGCAGCATTGTTCACCATTGCCAAAATTTGGAATCAACAGATGAATGGATAAGGAAAATGTGGCACATACATACAATAGAATATTACTCACCTGTAAGAAGGAATGAAGTGCTAATACACGGAATAACGTGGATGAATCTTGAAGACCTTATGTTGAGTGAAGTAAGCCAGGCATTGAAGGATGAACAGTATATGACCTCACTGTTTTGAACTGAGGAAAGAGAGCATTCTCTGAGAACCATTTTCTGAAAGATAGGTTAACAAGGGAGAGAAAGAGAAGATTAGGCAGTGAGCCATCACCCATATGGACTTAATCTATGGTAAAGGGATAGAGCATAGTTGCATATTGAAGGATAGGACAGATGGGTAGTGATATTACTGGGTTTGGTGGTGCAGGGCTGACAGATGGGCTTCTCATTCCATGAGTCAAAACTGCGGAGTGTCATATGCCACAGGGGGATGTGGTGGAAGGAACAGTTAAGATCCAATGGGGTATTTAGTGGTCACAGGAAATGTTTCTCATTGCCTTACAGTAATGGACACAGAATATGCTAAATATCATCAAAAATTATTAAACTGTAAAGTCTAAATTGTAAGCTATATTGTAAGCCATCAACAATGATTAGTTGCCATACTTTACTATATGTATAACTGTTATAACAATGCTAACATCCATTTAAAAAAAGGTTTTAATATGGGTTGGGGAAGGCGAATGGAGTTTGGGTATGAGGGAGTCTTTAGTATTCCGTGTGTGACTCTGCTGTGACCTAAAATTTCTTTGAAAATTAAATGAAAATTTGGGAGACACTGGGGAATGAGTGGGGCACGGTGTCATGGTACCTGGACATCCGATAATGCAATGATAAAAGGAAAAAAGAATGATTAAAAAAAAAGATATTTTTTATTTTTCCCATTTTTTGAATGTCGCAATCCACTAATTATATTTTATTTTTAGTTTAGTTTCTTTTTTTCTTCTTCTGAGTTTCCTTGTACTTATAACATGCACATAAGCTTATTATTATTTCTTTTCCCTATTAATTTTATTTCATTATTATATGGGCTTCATGTTCAGGAAAGTTTTGGATCACAGAACAGCTAAAATGGGGGCAGTAAAATTTCATTGTGTGGGGTGTATGGGATGTGGGATTCATGGGAGTAAGTTCATCTGAATATACAAGAAAGATATATAAATTTGTCAAATGATCAAGGGATGGGGCATTCTCACAGAGGGCAGACAATCCCTCAATAAGTGAGGGAATCTGAATTCCCAGCCTGGAAAATTCTGCCACATTCTCCAAGGGAGCAGCAGCAGTCCCCTGAGTGCAGAGGCAGTGTCTGGCAAAAGAGGATGGCCAACTGATGGGTTACTGTTATTGAGGACAAGCTTTATGAATCTTTGCTCATGTAATTGAAACTTAACCTACTGTTATGGGGTGCCTAAGGGTTACCACCTGAAAGCCTCCCTGTTGTTCAAATGTGGCCTCTCTCTAAGCCAAACTCAGCATTTGAATGCATTACCTTCCCTCCAACGTGGGACATGACTCCTGGGGATGAAACTCCCTAGCAAATAGGGATTAATACCACGTGCCAACTGGCAACATGATCAGAAGAAAAAACTTGAATAAAAGGGGGAAAGAGTAAAGAGAAATGAATTTATGTGCTTAAGAGACTTCAAAGAGAGTCGGGAGGTCATCCCAGTGGTAATGCTGATGCACACCTCAGTAGGATCTCATAGAACACCAAAGTGGATATCACCCCACACAGAGGGGCTCCTGAGGGTTCTGGAGACACCCAGGTCCTATATAAGTGGGGATAGCCACAGAGATTGATGCCTAATTAGTGGGCTCCTCTTTGAAATCTGTGCTCCTGAGAGTGACAGAGTCAGACTCAAATAAGTCCTCCTTGCACATGGTCCATCAGTCCCTTCTATTCAAAACTATATGTGATGCTTGAGTTTTTAGGTGTATTTAAAGAGACTGGAGTCTCTGGCGTACCTATGTGCCAGCTGTGCCTGCAATCTTGGTGCAGCTGCAAGGCCTACACTATAGCTCAATGGACTCATCCAAGTCACCTGCTGAAGAGACGACTATGGGCAATGGCCATCCCAGGGAATGGAGAGGGCCTGCAGCCTCAGGCAGGATAATCCAGTCCACCGTATCCATGGAATATAAACCTTCTCTCACTTGGAGGTGGAGTGGACATCACCATCCCAAACCTCCCATGTTTGGGGGAAGAGCTATGGACTAGAATGGACTTGGTGGTGTTCTGTCATATATTGTGATTCAAGCAATGGATGGAATTGTAACAGTGAGGTGGAGACGGTGGCCACTGGACATTTTCGGGCCAGGGAGGGGAGAGGCAGTTGAAATACAGGGGCTTTTTGGGACTTGGAGGTTGTCATGAGTGGCATTGTGGCACCAGATGTAGGCCATTTTACATCAGCATATACCACACAGAACTGTGTGGGAGAGAGGGTGGTCTATGATGTGAAATGCGGTCTGTGCTTGGTGGCTAAGCCCCAGATTGTGTATATCCATTGCAGGTGATGTCCCACACTGCTGAAGTATGTTGGTGTGGTATGCTGTGGGAGGTGTGGGAGGTGGGGAACATGGGAATCCCTGTAATTTCTGAGTAATATTTAGGTAATCTAAGTATCTTTAAAACATATAGATACATAAAATGACTTTTATGTAAGAAAATTCACATATATGCATATGAATTTGTATATCATTTTACAATATATAGGTATGTACTGTGAAAAATCTGGATTTTTATGAACAATAAAAAAATTTTAAAAACTAAAATAAAATAAAATAAATCTTCAAAAAGAATTGATAATAATTAAAATATATGATGGTGTTTTTAAAAAAAAGAAATATGAATGACTGAAAGGATATTATATAAAAGACTATAATAAAATATTTTTCAAAAAAAAAACAACTCAATGCATTCAGGCAACATTAGGGAAAAGCACTGTTTTCAAGTTGATTGTAATTGAAAACACATGTATAGCACTGTAAGAAACAAGAATCCTACTTAGATTTTGAAAATGAGGGACTGGCATATTTGGCATAGCAAAAGCAGTGTTTTGCCATTCATTGTAAGTTAAAACAAGTGCATAGCTGCTAATGAATGAGTATTTTGCTTAGTTTTAAAAAGTGAAAATCCAGTGTTTTGTCATAGTTTTAGCTAAAAGCAGTGTTTTTTACCTTGATAATCAGTGAATGAAAGAGCATAGCAGCCAAATAAACAAGTATATTACTTTACTTTCAAAGTTGAATTAACTGTTGCATTCACAGCGTGTTATGGTAAATCAGAGTTTTGAAGATGAATTTAAGTGAAAACACAGGCATAGCAGCAAATAAAAACACAAACCTTATTTAATTTTGTAAAGTGAAGAAACCACTGCATTGGCTTAGCTTTTGTCAAAAGCTGTGTGTTGACATGTTAGTGTAAGCAAGGGCATAGCAGCCAAACAAACAAGAATCTTACTGACCTTTCAAACTTGAAGTAACTACTGCATTCACAGAGACATAGGTCCAACCAGTGTCTTGAAGTTGATTTAAATGAATACACATGCAAGTCAGCCAATGAAACAAGTTTCTTTTTGGTTTTCTGAAGAAAAGAACTCCCTGCATTCAACCAGCATTAAGGAAAAGCAGTGTTTGCAAGTTGATGGTAATTGAAAACACATGCTTAGCAATGTGAGAAACAAGAATCTTACTCAGAGTTCCAAAGGGAGGAACTGGCAGCTTTGGCATAGTAAAAGCAGTTGTTTGACATTCACTCTAAGTGAAAACATGTGCCTAGCTGCCAAAGTAAAGAGAATATTGCTTAGTTTTGCAAACTGAAGAAACCAGTGTTTTGGCATAGTATTAGGTAAAAGCAGTGTTTTTATATTCATAGTGAGTGAAAGCAAACACATAGCATCGAAACAAACAAGTATTTTACTTAACTTTCAAAGTCGAATTAACTGCTGCATTCAAACACTGTTAAAGGGAAGCAGTGTTTCAAAGATGAATATAAATGAAATCACAGGCATAGCAGCAAATCTTAAAAAATCTTATTTAGGAATGTAAAATGAAGAAACCACTGCTTTGGATTAGAGTAAGGTAAAATCAGTGTGTTGACATATGAGTGAAAGCAAGGACATAGCAGTCAAACAAACGAGAATCTTACTTACTTTTCAAACTTGAAGGAACTACTGCCTTCACAGAGATTTTTGTGAATCCAGTGCCTTGAAATTGATTTTAAATGAACACACATGCGAATCAGACAGTGAAACAAGATTCCTTTTTGGTTTCTGAAGCAAAGAACTCCCTGCATTCAACCAGCGTTCAGGAAAATGAGTGTTTTCAAGATGATTGTAATTGAAAACACATCTATAGCATTGTAAGAAGCGAGAATCTTACTTAGATTTCCAAATTAGGAACCAGCATATTTGGAATAGTGAAAGCGGTGTTTTGACATTCATTGTAAGTGAAAACAAGTGCAGAGTTGCCAATGTAATGAGTATATTTCTTAGTATTGAAAACTGAATAAACCAGTGTTTTGGCATAGTATTAGCTAAAAGCAGTGTTTTTACATTGATAATGAGTTAAACAAATGCACAGCAGCCAAA
The DNA here is from genome assembly GCA_029593785.1 of Cabassous unicinctus. NCBI lineage: Eukaryota > Metazoa > Chordata > Mammalia > Cingulata > Chlamyphoridae > Cabassous > Cabassous unicinctus. Next base: position 18,524 of record JAQZBX010039949.1, read on the forward strand.
CAAATAAATAAATAACTTTCAAAGTTGAATTATCTGCTGCATTCACAGCCTGTTAGGGGAAACCAGTGATTTGAAGATGAATTTAAATGAAAACACAAGCATAGCATCAAATAAAACACAAAGCTTCTTTAGTTTTGCAAAGTGAAGACAACACTTCATTGGCTTCGGCTTATGTAAAAGCTGTGTGTTGACATGTGAATGAAAGCAAGGGCAAAGCACCCAAAAAAAAAAATAAACTTACTTATCTTTCAAACTTGAATTAACTACTGCATTCACAGAGAGTTAGGGGAAAAAAGTATCTTGAAGTTGACTGTAAATGAACACACATACAAATCAGCCAGTGAAACAAGTTTCTTTTTTGGGTTTCTAAAGCAAATAATTCAATTTATTACACCAACGTTAGAGAAAAGCAGCGTTTTCAAGTTAATTGTAACTGAAAACATATGTATAGCTTTGTAAGAAACAAGAATCTTACTTAGATTTCCAAAGTGAGAAACCGGCAGCTTTGGCATAGTGCAAGCACTGTTTTGACATTCATTGTAAGCGAAAACAAGTGCATTGTTGCCAATGTAATGAGTATATTGCTGAGTTTTGAAAAATGAAGAAATAAGTGTTTTAGCATAGTATTAGCTTAAAGCAGTGTTTCTAAATTGATAATGAGTGAAAGCAAGTGCATAGGAGCCAAACAAACAAGTATCTTACTTAACTTTCAAAGTTGAATTAACTACTGCATTCACAGCCTGTTAGGGGAAACCAGTGTTTTGAGGTGAATTTAAGTGAAAACACAGGCATAACTGCAAAGAAATGACAAATCATATTTAGTTTTTTAAAGTGAAGACTGCACCATATTGGCTTAGCCTTAGGACAAAGCTGTGTGTTGACATGTGAATGAAGGCTGGGGCATAGCAGCCAAACAAAGAAGAATATTCCTTACCATTCAAACTTGAAATAACTACTGCATTCACAGAGAGTTAGGTGAAACCAGTGTATTGAAGTTGATTGTAAATGAATACACATGCAAATCAGCCAATGAAGCAAGTTTCTTTCTTGGTTTTCTAAAGCAAAGAACTCAACGCATTCAGCCAAAGTTACGGAAAAGCAGTGTTTTTAAGTTGATTGTAATTGAAAACACATGTATGGCATTTTCAGAAACAAGAATCTTACTTAGATTTCCAAAGTGAGGAATCGGCAGCTTTGGCATAGTAAAGTAGTGTTTTAACATTCATTGTAAGTGAAAAAAAGTGCATAGCTGCCAATGTAATGAATGTATTGTTTAGATTTGAAAATGAAATAAACCAGTGTTTTGGCATAGTATTAGGTAAAAACAGTGTTTTTACAATGATAATGAGTGAAAGCAGGCGCATAGGAGCCAAACAAACAAATATCTTACTTAATTTTCAAAGTTTCATTAACTGTTGCATTCAGAGCCCGTTATGGGAAAACAGTGTTTTGAATATGAATTAAGTGAAAACACAGGTATAGCTGCGAATAAAGATGAATATTATTTAGTTTTATAAAGTGAAGAAACCACAGCATTGACTTAGAATTTGGTAAAATCTTTGTGTTGACATGTGAGTGAAAGCAAGGGCAAAGCACCCAAAGAAACAAGAATCTTATATACCTTTCAAACTTGAAGTAACTGCTGCATTCACAGAGAGTTATGTGAAACCAGTGACTTGAAGTTGTTTATAAAGGAATACACATGCAAATCAGTCAATGAACCAAATTGCATTTTTGTTTTCTCAAGCAGAGAACTCAATGCATTCTGGCAATATGAGGGAAAAGTAGTGTTTTCAAGTTGATTGTAATTGAAAACACATGTACAGCACTGTAAGAAACAGGAATCTTACTTAGATTTAGAAAGTGAGGAACGGGCAAATTTGGTATAGTGAAAGCGGTTCTTTGACATACATTGTAAGTGAAAACAAGTGCATAGCTGCCAATGTAACGAGTATATTTCTTAGTTTTGGAAACTGAAAGAACCAGTGTTTTTCATATTATGAGATAAAAGCATTGTTTCTACATTGAGAGTGAGTGAAAGCAAGTGCATAGAATCCCAACAAACAACTATCTTTGTTAACTTTCAAAGTTGAATTAACTGCTGCATTCACAGCCTGTTAGGGGAAACCAGTGTTTAGAAGATGAATTTAAGGGAAAAGTCAGGCATAGCAGTAAATAAGAGACAAATCTTATGCAGATTGGAAACTGAAGAAACCACTGCTTTGGCTTAGCCTCAGTTAAAACTGTGTGTTGACATGTGAGTGAAGAAGGGGCATAAAAGCCAAACAAGCATCTTACTAACAATTCAAACTTGAATTAACCACTGCATTAACAGAGAGTTAGGTGAAACTCGTGCCTGGAAATTGTTTCTAAATGAATACACATGCAAATTAGCCAATGAAACATAATTTGTTTTGCTTTTCTGAAGCAAAGAACTCGATGCACTCAGCCACCATAAGGGAAAATCAGTGTTTTCAAGTTGATGGTAATTGAAAACACATGTATAGCATTGTATGAAACAAGGATCTTATTTAGAGTTCCAAAGTGAAGAACTGGCAGCTTAGGCATAGTAAAAGCAGTGTTTTGACATGCATTCTAATTGAAATCAAGTGCAAGGCTGCAAATGTAATGAGTATATTGCTTATTTTTGAAAACTGAAGAAACCAGTGATTTGGCATAGTATGAAGTAAAAGCAGTGTATTTACATTGATAATGAGTGAAAGCACGTGCATAGGAGCCAAACATATGAGTATCTTACTTATCTTTCAAAGTTTAATTCACTGACGTATTCACAGCCTGTTATGGGAAACCAGTGTTTTGAAGATGAATTTAAGTGAAAACACAGACATAGCAGCAAATAAAATACAAATATTTATAATTTTGTAAAGTGAAGAAACTACTGCATTGGTATAGCCTTAGGAAAAAGATGTGTGTTGACACGTTAGTGAAAGAAAGTACAAAACAGCCAAACATGTATCTTACTTACCTTTCAAACTTGAAGTATCTACTGCATTCACAGAGAGTTAGGTGAAACCAGTGTCTTGAGGTTGTTTGTAAATGAATACCCAGGAAATCAGCCAATGAAACAAGATTTCTTTTGTTTTCTAAAGCAAATATCTCAATGCATTAGTCAACCTTAGGGAAAAGCAGTGTTTTCAAGTAGATTGTACTTGAAAACACATGTATAGCATTGTAAGAAACAGGAATCTTACTTAGATTTTGAAAGGGAGGAACCGGCAGCTTTGGCATAGTAAAAGCAGTATTTTGACATTAATTGTAAGTGTAGACAAGTGCATAGCTGCCAATGTAATGAGTATATTGCTTAGATTTGAAAACTGAAGAAAAAACTGTTTTGGCATTGTATAAGGTAAAATCAGTGTTTTTACATTGATAATGAATGAAAGCAATGGCATAGACGCCAAACAAACAAGAATCTTACTAAACTTTCAAAATAGAATTCACTACTGCATTCACAGCCTGTTAGGGGAAACCAGTGTCTTGAAAATGAATTTAAATGAAAACAAAGGCATAGCATCCAATAAAAGAAAAATCTTATTTAGTTTTGTAAAGTGAAGAAACCACTGCTTTGGCTTAGAATTAGGTAGAATCTGTGTGTTGACTTGTGAGTGAAAGCAACTGTGTACCAGCCAAACAACCAGAATCTTACTTACCTTTCAACCTTGAATTAACTAGTGCATTCACAGAGTGGTAGTTTGAAACCAGTGTCTTGAAGTTGATTGTAAATGAATATAGATGCAAATCAGCGAATGAAACAAGTTTTTTTTTTTGATTCCTATTGCAAAGAACTCAATGCATTCAGCCAATGTTAGGGAAAAGTAGTGTTTTCAAGTTGATTATAATTGAAAACAGACGTATAGCATTGTAACAAACAACAATCATACTTAGATTTCCAAAGTGAGGTATCAGCAGCTTTGACATTGTAAAAGCAGTGTTTTGACATTCATTGAAATTTAAAACAAGTGCATAGCTGGCAATGTAATGAGTATATTGCTTAGTTTTGAAAACTGAGGAAACAAGTGATTTTGCATAGTATTAGATAAAAGCAGTGTTTGTACATTGATAATGAGTGAAAGAAAGTGCATAGCAGCCAAATTAACAAGTATCTTACTTAACTTTCAAAGTTGAATTAACTGCTGAATTCACAGCCTGTTACAGGAAACCAGTGTTTTAAATGTGATTTTCAGTGAAAACACAGGCATAGCAGCAAATAAAAGACAAATCTTATTTAGTTTTATAAAGAGAAGATACCGCTGCAATGACTTAGCCTTAGGGAAAATCTGTGTGTTGACATGTGAGTGAAATGAA
>JAQZBX010039950.1:0-22846 GCA_029593785.1 Cabassous unicinctus
TGTAAAACTCCCAGAAGAATATGTAGGGAACCATCTTTAAGAAATTGTGGTGCAAAATAGTTTCTTAAAACTTGGACCCAAAGCACAAGCAATGAAAGAAAAAATAGATAAGTGAGGCCTCCTCAAAATTAAGCACTTTTATACTTTAAAAGTTTTTGTCAGGGAAGTATAATGCAGCCTACTCAATAGAAGAAATAATTGGAAACCACATATCCTATCCATGTTATATAAAGACATCCTACAACTCAACAATAAAAAGACAATCAACCTAATTGAAAAATGCACAAAATACTTGAAAAGATATTTTTCCAAAGAGGACATAAAATTGGCCAAAAAGCACAAGAAAAATATTTCATTATCATCAGGTATTAGGGAAATGCAAATAAAAACTAAAATGAAAAAAAAAAACATTTCACACCTTATAGAATAGCCATTATTTAAAAAAAAATGGAAAATTCCAAGTACTGAAGAAGATATGGTGAAATAGGAACACTCCTTCACTTTTGGTGGGAATTTAGAATGGTGCATCCTCTATGGAAGACAGTTTGGCAGTACCTCAAGAAGCTTAATATAGAATTGCCATATGATAGAGCAATCTCATTACTTGGAATATATTCAGAAGAACTGAAAGTGACGATACAAACTGATATTACACTTTGATGTTCATAACCACATTATTCACAATTGATAAATTATGGAACCAGCTCAAGTGTCCATTAAGTGATGAATGGATAAACAAAATGTGGTATACAAAACAATCAAATATTATTCAGGTGTAAGTTGAAATGAAATCATATGCATATGACAACATAGATGAACCTTGAGGATATGATGTTAAGTAAAATTAGCCAGACACAAAAGGACAAGTATTTTACGGTCTTTCTAATATAAACTAAATACAATGAGGAAACTCACAGACGTAAACTTTAGAGTATAGGTTACTGGGAGATAGAATGTGGGTTGGGAGTGAGAGCTGATGCTTGATGTATATAGAGCTTTTAAGAAGGTTATTTTAAAAGTGTGGATATGAATAGAGTTGATTGTAACACATTATAATGACTATAAGTAACACTATTCTTTAATAAATGTGATTGTGACTGAACGTGGTAGTGTGTGGACATAAATTTCAATAGAAAGGAAGCTTTATAATCCAGGGACTATATAACATAGGAATTTCAATGATTGTTGAAGAATGTGGTTAATAGTATAATTAAAGAATATGTTTCTTTAACAAAGTGTTAAGAATATGGTGATACATGGGAAAACTACAATGAAGGTAACTTATGGATAATAGGTAACAGTAACATTGTAATAATTTTGCAGCAATGGCAATGAAAATATTATAAGGGACAAAAATAGGCGGATATAAGGAGGTAGGGATTTTTCCTTTTGGAGTAAGGAAAACACTAACATTTACTGATCTGATAACAGCACAACTCTGTGATGAAAATGACAGCCACTCTCTGTACGCTTTGAATGAATTGAACAGGCCATGGGATTGTAAAACACAAGGAATGCAGTGGTTGGAGTGGGTCTGGTTAACAGAACAAATGAGAATAATCTATCATGATCCATAACAAATATCTAATACTAGTTTTAATCATCAGGTGGGTTTTGCAAAAAACACACCAAATATAAGATATGGACTATAATTAGAAATAATATTTGATGATACTCTTTCATAGTTAGCAGTAAATGTTTTACAAAAATGCAAGGTGTTAGTGAAGGGATGATATATGAGAGCTCTATGTGACAATATGCATATTTATTTAGTAAGTTCCACCTTTTACTCTACATTATGGTTTATGCATGTTCATGTACATATGGTATTCTCCAATAATATTTTTAAGAAACGATAGATCCTCACTAATCCACTAAGTTCTGAAGCAATTTTATCTGTGAATATGGAATTCAAAATGTAAATTTAAAAATTTATTTTAATGATTATTTATCTTAATCTATATTATTTGGGAGCTTTATCACAGAGAATCACACCTCAGCACTACCATGCATTTATATAGAATCAGAGACTCTGACTTTTCTTGTAAGCTTGGAACTTAAGCATGCTGTAATTTTCTCAATGTTTCAGAGAAGAAAAGAGTCTTGTAATTTTATCTCATAGATATATTTCTATGAATTAATAATATAATCCATATAATGTGTAACATATTTTGAAACCTAAAGTAGAAATTTAATGAAACAGTAGGCTGATCTTATTACTGCCATTAAGGCCTCTAGGGATACACTTTCTTTTATCAACAGAATAGTGTCTTTAAATTAAGTCATTTACTGTTTGTTCATAAAATCTGTGCACTTACAAAGTATTTGCATGATTGCTCAATACATATTCCTTTACCTTAGAATATAGATGAAAGGAATCATCATCACAGCCCCACATTATACATGACAGATTACATTGTATCAATCTCAGGTGTGTGAGAAGAAAGATTGATATAGACAGCAATGGGTGTCTGCATTCCCTGTGTAGAAATGCCCTACAGAATAGTGAAGAAGATAAGCATATAAGACATAGGGATGCAGATTAAAAGTGTGAAAACCAATATAGCTTCTACCAATTAAATGACAATCATGCTGAAAGACACATTAGAACAGGAGAGCTGCAGGAATGCGTTAAGATCAAAGAAGAAATGATGGATGACATGGGAGGAAAAGAAGGAGAGCTGTGCTATTAGGACAGTGTATAGGAGAACATAGAGATAGGTCACAATGCAGAGCCCAGTCACCATCTGGATGGAAAGGTGAGAGTTCATTATGCCAGTGTAATGTAAAGAGTGTCAGATCATCACATACCTATCATAGGCCATCACACAGAAAAGGAGGTTGTTCATATATTTTTTAAATGAAATAGAAAAGCTGGATGAGGCAGCCTGGAAAAGTAAAGATTTGGGTGTTTTTCTTCATATTCACTATAATTTGAGGGTCTGTAGTGGAAACATAACAGATGTACACAAAGTCCAAGTTGCTAAGGCAGAAATGCATGGTGGAATGGATGTAAGAGTCACACAGCCAATTGCCAAGATCTACAGGAACAAATATTAAAATTAGAGACCATTTGTTTCAAACCTTTCATTCACATATATGTGTGTGTGTATCAAAAACAACATCTGAAGCCCTTGTTTCTTGTATATTTGCTAATTATGTATTGTGTTTATGAGACTCATATTTTCTGTTTATGAATATTCACATATACAATGTGGCTGTACAAATTTGAATTTTTAAAGAAGAATCATTTATTCTTTCTATTAAAATGACAATTACCTGATAATGACTGTTTTTCATTGCACCAATTATATTCTTTTTTCTACAGCAGTCATAGAATAAGTATTTGACTATATAAATTTAATTAATTTCTTAGATTCATTCTACTTAATCTAACTCATTAGAAATACTGAATTGTAATAAATAATTATTTTCCCAATAAGAATTCTATGTCCTTGTTTTTGGATCCCCTAATTCAGCTTTCTTTCTCCTTTTTAAAGTAAATTTTTGTCACTGATAATCACAAACCTGCCTTTCTTCTTTGGGATGCCTGTCGTTGCTTCTTTGGTCTCATGAAAATCACCTGTCATAAGATCTGGCAGTGTATTAAGTCATCTGGAGCCCAGTGCTTGTGGATTAAGATTGAGGCCCCGTCCTCAAATCAGCTCATATACACAGCCTTCTCTGGTGGAGATACCATGTGGTTCACTAAGGAAAACTCTAGAAAATGATACATTATATATTTCTGGATAACCAGGAAACATTCATAACTAAATCAATATTAAGTTTTATCCAAAAGTAGATAACAACAAAAAATGTTTAGTTAAAAGGCTCAAATTGATTTTAATTATAAGGAATAAATTAATGTATCTCACCATTAATTGAATTGATAATTTAGCAAAACAGTTACCCCTAATCAAAGTGTACATGAAGTAAAAAGATGAAAAATGCCAGATATTTGATTAAAATATATAAGGAAAGCATATTAGTAATTCAATATTATTCTGAATATGTTGTTAAATTGTATATTTGACACAAATATGAGATTTGAAAATTGAATGAAAGAAGCAAAATTGTCTTTTTTCGTAACATTATTATGATTGCATACATGGAGAACTGAAGTAATCTATTAACATAATAACATAATTCAATAATTGACTCATAAAAAAACCTATATGACCAAAATGAATGAAATTATTGTCATTTATATATAATTAAGTCATTAATAACTATGGTGTATAATGGAATAATTGACCCAAACATATCACTGAATGAATAGTTAAATCCATTGAAAAAAACCCAAGAAGAATTGTCCAGTGTAACTACAGAAAAAGGGTAATCTAGAATTATTTCTGGACTAAGGTTGGGAGCTTGAAAAAAATGAAAAGTTATGTAAATGCTTTTCGACAGCATGTCCCAAAATATGGTGAAGGAAAGGAAAGCTTTCCAAGATGATGCCAAAGCCCTAAGCTGTAAGTAAAGGGGTAATATATTTGAATAGATTCAATAAAATCTCATGGGCAAAATGCTAACAAAAATAAGAAAAAACATAAACTTTTCTACATATGATAAGAATAATATAGAGTCAACATTTTTTAATATTTATGAGCTTCAAAAGCAAAAAAATATGATTAAAATAGATAAAAGATATAAAGGACATTTCATATAAAATTAATATAAATGGGTCATGCTTTTCCCCCCACTTATTTTCTTTAAATAGAGAAGTTCAGGGTTTACCAAAAAATCATGCATAAAATACAGGATTCCCATACACCACCCCACCATCAACAACTTGTATTGGTGTAGAACATTTGTTTCAATTGATAACAGTACATTTTATAACTGAACTCTTAACCAATACCCATGGTTTAACTTAGAGTTCACTATTTGTGTAGAGAAATTACATGGATATTTTAAAAAATATTCTGTTACCATATATATATTCTAACATTTCTCCTTTTAATCATATTCATATATGTATAAATATATTCCAGTGATGTTAACACCTTGCATTGATGTGGAACATTTGTTACAATGGGTGCTAGCACATTTTTATAATTATACTATTTTTGATAACACCAGTAATGTTTGTTCATTTGATGAAAGATTATTAAACTAACACTATAAGTTTACATTGGGTTTATTTTCCCATATACAACCCTATTATTAACAACTTTTATTAGTAACATACATTTGCCATAATTCATGGAAGAGCATTCTTATACTAGTATTATTAGCTAGAGTGCATCATCTACAATAGACTTCTACACTTAGATTTCTTAAGAACCACTAAGCTGCCTTCCATGGTGCTGCACCATTTTCCATAGACACCAGCAATGATTGAGTATTCCTTTTTCCCCACAACCTCTCCAACACTGATAGTTTTTTTTTTTATTTTTTATTGCAACCATTCTAAAATGTGTTGCATGGTTTCTTTTGGGGGTTTTGATTTGCATTTCCCTGATAGCTAATTATGCTGAATGTCTTTTCATGTGATTTCTGAAGGTTCAAACTTTTAAAAATGTACTTAACCTCACCCTTAGTCTGTTATATGCATATAAATACGATGAAGGATTTTAAATCTTCAATCATAATATTAAGGAATGCTGGCCAATTGCACATCTGGAACAGCCTAAGACATTCAAAATTTCAGTGTACTTCTGGAAATAAATTAGGTTTTTCCTTTGATGGACCTATTCTTCTGAGGACAAATGTCCTGGTTAATTTAATTCTATCCTCTGGGCATTTACTTACCCAACTTAAGGAGGAACACTTTAAAATAGGGAGGAATCATAGGTCAGCAATCCATGGTTCTTAGTCTACTCTGTCTGGAAACATATTGTGTGAAATTTCATGTACTGCAGGAGAATGAATCTAAGATCAGACATTCCATGGTCTTCACATATTCTGCTATCTATTTTGGATTTGCAACGCTAGTAAGCTGTCTTCACTTCTATAAGTATTAATTTTTTCATCTTTCAAATGGGGAAAATAGGTCTGACTAGAAGAGAATTAAAACATATTCAACTTCTCTTAGGTAAGAACACTCTCTTGCAGGGCTTGCAGATATATTTGTAAAAGCCTGCTTAACAAAAGTTTTTGATTTAATGCTGCAGTAGGTAGCAAAGCAAACTTCTTTTCAATGTGAACAGGTAAAAGCTAAACCTCTGAGTCTACGACTTTTGTGAATCAACTCTCTTATCCTACTTACCCATAACATGTCTGAAAACATTTGGTAGAGGTGTCTAACTCTTCAAATTTCAGGCTGCTGAGGTTCTCCTTTGTTCCCATTATGAATTCAAAATTAAGTGATCTTCTCTTCCATTTTCCTCTTCCAAAATTGTAACCATTATTGAGTTAACCATTTCCTTTGCCAAACTTTTACATAAAATCAACACTGATTCCCTCAGTATTCCTGAAGCATGTATTACCTGTCCTAATTTGGAGAAAAATGTCGTCTTACATGACTTTATAATTTTTAAGTAAACAATTTTTTGTGTGTGTAGGAGAACAATATATTATTTTATTGACTAGCAAACATGCAATTGCAGGGTTTTTTGGAGATAAAGGACTAGATCTTTAAATAATAGCTTATATTGGGCTTCTAATGGTGGTTTATTAATTTATTTAACAAATCATTTTATTGATACATAAATGAAACATAAATCAATCCAAATTGTACATTATATGGTTTTCAGTTTAATCACATGTTTATGCATTCATTACATCACTTCAATCATTCTTAGAGCACTTTCATTATTCCAATAATAATAATAATAATAACAAACAAAACTCTTCATCTCTTAATATCTCTATGCTTCCTCTGCTGTACATAGCTGCTATCCTTTTTCCTTCTCTCTAGTATGTTTGCATTGATATTTCTAAAAACAGTCATATATGAAACATCACCCATATTCATGTTTTACATGTGTTTTTACTATCTTATAGAGTCCCATGTTACAGTTTTTAGCTTTCCTTCTAGTAATATACATGATCTTAGACTTTCCCTTTCAGCCACTGTCATACCTCTGTAATAGCTATGCTAGTTACAAACACCATGATAAGCTTTCACAATTTGTATTCATTTCCAAAGACTTACAAACAAACTTTTTTTTACCAATTATGCATAGATTAACCCTCAACTTTCATTTCTCTGCCCTCCTTCTATTTTCTGGTGACTTCTAGAGAATTTATTTAGATTGCTGAAATCTTCAAAGAGAGTTTAGAGATAAAAATAAGGGGCAAAAATTGGGGAATGATTCACTTTAAATGATAAAATTTTAAAAAGCTCTCCCTGTAAAACAGACAGAAACATTTTATGAAAATTTGATGCAAACCAGGATGTTCTAAGGTAGTGAATTTCATATTCTGGAATGCCTCAGAAATGCCTGGAGAAATTAGTAAATCATAATTGACTAAGCAGCATACAAATTTTCTGTTTCTATGAGTCATATTTGGGACCTAAGAATTTGTATTTCTAAAATGTCCCTAGGGCTTGCTGATGCAATTGAGGCTACTGGTACCAAACTTTAATAACCATGGGTCTAGGGAGTAATTATCCAAAGTAAAATTTTAGAGTGTAAATTGAGCAAACTAATATGAAAATAAATTTTCCATGGACACAAAACTAGTAAATGGCTGAGCTGAAATGTGTGCTCCAAAATTCATGCCTTTTCTCACTACGTCCTGAAAGATAAAAAGTGCAAAATTCTATTTAAGTAAGATGTGAAATATGGTCCTTAAACTAGTAACATTTCAAGGAGTAAGATTTGGAATTGATATCCCCTTTTAGTCACACATGTAATGTAGAAAATTGGGGTTAACATACCTCAGTAATATGTTGTGGTGTTAATTTCATGTGTTCTCAAATTTTCTTATAGATATATGGTGTTTTAGAAATAAAATTTGCAATAATAATAGCAACAATAATAATTCACTTCTGTTTATTCTCCAGTTGTTCACTTTATTTTTTAGAATAATTGATTAAATATCCATAGAAATGGACAACTTCACCATGGTATAATGTTCTTCCTCATGTGATTTTCTAATGTTTGAGAGATCCAGATTTTACATGCCGTGCTGTTTTTGGTAATTTACCTGGCAGCCCTGCTAAGGAATCTTATCATCATCATTCTTATCAGCAAGAATCATAAGCTACACACCACCATGTACTACTTCCTGAAGAACCTGTCCTTTCTCGATCTCTGCTTCATTTCCACCACTGTCCCCAAATCCATTGCTAATTCTCTGACTAATCACAACACCATCTCATTCCTTGGGTGTGTGTCACAAGTATTTTTCTTATTCCTCTTAGCCACTGCAGAAATAATTCTCCTTACAGTGATGTCCTATGACCGCTATGTTGCCATTTGCCACCCACTCCAATATGAAATCATCATGAGCCACAGGGCCTGTGAACAGATGACAACTTCTTCATAGGTCAGTGGAGGTCTCAATGCAATTCTGCACACAGCGGCCACCTTCTCAGTACCCTTGTGTGGGTCTCCTGATGTTCATCAGTTTTTTTTGTGATGTACCACAATTCCTTTCCCTTGCCTGTTCTTATAACATTGGAGAATTAGTAGTTATTGGGATCAGCTTTCTATTAGATATTTTCTGTTTTGTGTTTATTGATATTCCTTACATTAACATTTTCTCCACTGTGTTGAAATTACCATCTAGAGAAGGCAGATCCAAAGCTTTTGCCACATGTCTGCATCACCTCACTGTTGTGACTCTTTTTCTCTCTTATGGGTTTTTTGACTATTCACGCCCCCTTCCCAAATCTCCAACCTCCTCTGACTTGCTACTTTCAACATTCTATATTGTGGTGCCACCCACCATAAATCCCTTCATCTATACTCTAAGAAATAAGGATATGAAGAGTCCCTTCAGGAGACTGGTAATGAAAAGACATTGACTGTCAGATTCAAAGAGTTAAAATCACAGGTATCAGGATGTTTTCTTTCACTGACATAATTCCCTCAATAATTCATTTGAATGGTGTGCAAAAATATTGACTATGTAAAGTAAGGTTATCACATAAACTCTGAATTTATGCATTAAACTGATATTAAGAAGCATCCTCTAGGGTATATGGGAATCCCCTATATTTTCTATGTGGCTTTTCTGTAACCTAAAATTTCTTTGAAAACAAGGTGAAAAAAATAAGAGAGTAGGGGAATATATAGAAGAAATTGTCACTGTACATAAAGGATGACAGATCTTACAGTGATGAAAGACACAATTCAAAAAGTATTTTGTATTTTAATTTTTCATTATTTTAACTTATTTTTGCTTTGTTTTTTGAGGAGGTATTGGATTGCAGAAGAGTTGCAACTGTGCAAGAGATGATGATGGATGCAGGGTATTGGTAGTGAGGGGATGTTGGAGGAAAGGTGCATGTGGGGCATGTCTGTATGGGAAATAAATGTGCTCAAGTGGTCATGGGGTGTTGTTTCATTGGGTAGGAGACCCACAGAGTAACTGAAAGAACATTTAATTCCCAAACTAGGGAGTCCCGCTACATTCTCTAATAGAATGGCAAGAAATCCTAGAGTACAAAGACAATGCCTAGTGAAGGAGGGCAGACCAATATGCCAGGTCCTTGATGTTGATGCTTGTACTTATGATACTTATTCTTGTAAAATTTAAATTTCCCTTAGTATTATATATTGACTAAGAGTTAGCTTCTGAAAGTCTCCTTGTTCTTCAAATGTGGCCTCTCTCTAAGACAAACTCACTAAATAAACTCACTAATTTCCCCCTGGTATGGACATGACACTGAGGTATTATTACCAAGCACCAACTACTGAAGCATTTGGAAAAAGACCTAGACCAAAAGGTGGTTATATGAAATACAAATAAGTTTTTGTGGCTAAGAGATTTCAAAGTGAGTGGGGATGTCATTCCAGAGATTACACTTAGGCACATCTCAGGGAGGTCTCACTAACTTCCCCATTTAACAGTGACTCAAGCAAGAGTTTCCTGAGGGCTTTAGATACATCTAGAAACTATAGGCAGGATAGACAATCCCAGGAATTAGGCACCCTGACTTTGGACCTTACCTTGGAATATATGACACGGTAAAAATTATAAATTATAAATGGAGTTAGACTCATTTATAATTTTCCTAAAGGTGGATGTCATGCTCCTTTTACTTGAACAAATAATTAACACCGTACCCATTAAATATGTGCCACAGAGACTTAAATCTTCTGGCTGTTCATATGATGTTTGAGCCATGAATCTCAGCAGAGTTGCAGCCAAAATGTACTCTCCAGTTAATCAGATTCACTCAGGACAACTAACACAATGAAACCTGTGTGGTGAAAGATTGATTGTGATTAACAGAACAAATATGAGAACATCCTCTCATTATCTATAACAAGTATATAATACTAATACAGGGTGTCATTTACCAGTGGGTTGGGAGAAAAATACAACAAATATAAGATATTGGCAACAGTTAATAGCAATGTTTTGATGATGCTATTTTGTAGTTTGTAACAACTGTTTCACAACAACCCAAGTGTTGGTAGTGGGGTAATGTATGGGAGCCCTTGTATGATGATATGCATGTTTGTTTTGTAAGTTCACAACTTATACTATACATTTGTTGTTTATGGATGTTCATGTCTGAATCATAAACTTCAATAAAAATTTTAAGCAGAAGGAGTTCCAAATTTCCTATCAAAGTAAAGATATTGCTAGAAATCAGAAAAACAGGAAAATTTTCACCTAATATTATCCGTGAAACCCATCAATATTAACATGGCAACTTAAGTCACACTCTTCAACTGAATACAGTGTGAAACCACATCTAATGGCAAACCTGACAATTAAATTTATATTTATAAGTCCACAAGGAATATCCCATGCAAAGTGAGTACACCCAGTTATATCTTGTTTGTTATTTGAATGGAAAATGATAGTCTAGGCAGTAATGAGGTAGTTAATAACAAAGAAATTGAGCAAAAGTGCATCTGCTTCTTTGTATAAAAGAAATGAAGACATTGTTTTAGGCACTTTTTGGCTCAAGTATCTTTGAAAACACTGATAATTTATGAGGTTCCTTTTCAAGATAATAGTATGTTAAATTTTTTACCACCTGTTTTCATATTTCATCATGTTTAAATTTCCTATGACTTGTTTTCATATTATATAATGTTTAAATTCAGAAAGATAAATGAATTTTGTGTTTTTAACTTCCAACAATGTTATAGAGGCATATACAAACCTTAGTGCTAAATTTAAATATGCTATATTTTGTATAAAATACCTTTATTTAATGGGTCATAATCAAATGTGAGTAGCAACTTTTTTTTTTTAATACTTTTTAAAAGGTATTTAGATTGTATAAATGTTACATAAAAATACAGGAGTTTTCCATATGCACCGCTTCTTAAACCTCCCACATTTTCCCACATTAACATTATCTTTTGTTAGTGTGGTACATTCATTAAAATTGATGAAAATGTTTTAGAGCTTTGCCACTAAACATGGATTATAGTTGACATTGCAGTTTACACTCTCTCCTGCACAATTTTGTAGGTTATGGCAAGATATGTCCATGGCCTTTATCTGTCACTGTAATATCATTCAGGAAAATTCCCAAGTCCCCCAATTGCCCCCATATTTCACCTGTTTTTCCCTCGCCCTGCCCTCAGAACCTCCAGTGGCCACTGCATCCAATGAATGATATAATTTCTTCCATTGTTAGAATCACAAGAAGTCTATAGTAGAATACCAGTAAGTCTACTTTAGTCCATAGCTCATTCCCCAATCCTGAGGATTCTGGGATGGTGATGCCCATTCCACATCTACTTGAGAGGGACCTTTGATCCCATGGGGCAGATGGATGGAACTCACTTGCCTGTAGTTGTAGAATCTCTCAGTCCCCTGGGCTGGTCGTTGTCCATTATCATCTCCTTGTTATGGGTGAGTTCAATGAACTGGAAAGTAGGTATTGCAAATCTGTTGAGATTTAGGGCCCAGCTGGGACATGGACAGCCCAGAGATTAAAGTCTCTTGGACATACACTAACCAACTCCAGCACCAATTATAGGTTCAAATAGAAGGGACAGAACAGGCATGTGTAAAGAAGTCACATCTGAGTTCAACTCTGTCACACTTGTGAGCACAAATTCTAAAGCAGGGCCCACTATCAAGCCACCAAACTCCAGAGTTATCTGCCATGACTGTAGGACCTGGGTGTCTAGAGAGCCTTAGGAGCCCCACTATTTGGGGTAGCATCTACGATGACCATCTATGAGGTCCCACTGAGACATACATAAGAGTTACCTCTCTGATGACCTCCTGACTCACTTTGAAGTCTCTTAGCCATGTACATTCATTTGGCTTTACCTTTTCCCCCTTTTATTCACGGTCTTTTTCCAGTTGTATCACCAGCTGGTGCTTGATGGTAATCCCTCAATGCCAGGGAGGCTCATCCCCAGGAGTCATGTCCTTTGCTGGGGGGAGGGTAATGAATTTATATGCTGAGTTTGGCTTAGAGAGAGGCCACATTTGAGCAACAAGGAGACTCTCAGGAGGTAACTCTTAGGCAGGGAGCAGCTACTTTCACATCACAAGATTTTGCCTAATTTAAATGAGAAACAATGTGAAAAATATTTGATTACAATGTTTTCAGATGACTTAAAAATGAGATTTGATCAACTTACATTTAGCTTGTCTCACTGGGCTTTCTTTTCACACTAAACCAGTTTGTGTTCTCTGCTGGCAATGATCACTTTCCATTAGTCCTTCAGGAGCAGTGGTGAAAAAGCAGCAGAAGTTAATCTATATGTAGATGCAACTTGTGTGACATCAAAAAGAGTACCTGTTTTCCTGCATCATTTCTGAAATACATATCAGCAAGTTGCCATATGGTCCTTTGCACCTTTTTGCACTGTTATTATTATTGTTCAAATTTAACTTAATGACAATATAAGGTCTTTCTATATCCCAGAAAAGTCCTTTGGTGGATTTTCAAAATATATTTCTGTCAGTAAGTGATCATGAACATTTCATTAATATTAATACATAATAGTTGCATATTTAGTCTCGAAAATAATTGTGAATTTAAAATAATCTACTGATCACTAATAAAACTTTTTAAAGGCTAAAAGGATTAAATCACCATATTAAATCACAAAGCAATGTTTAAGTTATCTTTAAGTTGTGCATATGCTTGTCATATGTTACTAGTATATAATAAAATGTCATTATATTGATATTATATGGTGATAAACATTTATGCAAATAAATTAATTGGAAGCATAACCTATGCCAGAATTTATAATTGTTTAATAAAATTTAATATGTGTTTATATAAATTGTGAAGTGATAAGCATATGTTATGGAACATAGTTTATGCTCATTAAGAATTTTGTGGAGGAGATAAAATATGAATATTTTAAACTTACAGATAACAAGTATTTATAGCAGAGATAGGACATTAGATAGATAGTAATATTCTATGTGATAGAAGATGGGACAGTAGATAGATAATACTCTGTGATATAACATTAGAACATTAGATGTCTGAGTTCAAGGTTACATACTTACATATCTTGTGTTTTCTACTGTCTTCACTTGTCCTGGGGATCCCATATAGTAATCTATAAATAAATACTAAGCTATGTTAATAAAAAACTCTCAGAAATTTTTGAAAAATACTTTGAGGTTAGGCACCAAACCCAGAGATTATAACTTAGAAAATAAGTTATTATTTTGGCCATGGAATCTGAATTAAAATGAAAATGAAATGTAATCCTAATAAGCAGCCTAAATGGAAGCACCTATCAGTTAATTAAAGCACCTCCAAATTGATCTATAGGTTCAATGTAACACTAAACTATTTTTTTTTCATTAATAGCAAAGTTGAGTGTTCAAATTTACATGAAATATATGAATAAGCTATTCAAAACAAATTTGAAAAGAAGAATAAAGTTGGAGTATTCACAAACTTATATGAGGATGTTCCAATATGCTAATTTATCAACAGAATATGATATTTTTGAGAAGGTAAATACCTAGATAAATAAAACCAATTGGGGAGTTCAGAAATAGATTCACACATAACTGATCAATTTATTTTTAACAAATGTGCCAAAGAATATCCATGGGGCAACCATTCGTTTTTTTTTTTTTAATGGTGCTGACAAAATTGAATACTTTTTTGCCAAAATAATGAGACATTAGATCATTGTTTGGAAAATATATAAAATATCTCTCAAAACAGAATTTAGACAAATGACTATGAAGCATAATGCTATAAAACTTCTAAAGTAAAGATAGGGCTACTTCTGTGTGACCATGTGCTATTCCCATTATTTTGATTAAATGCAAAATTCATCAACCATAGGAGATAAATCAATACATGGTACTGTATCATAATAAATTCTCTATGAAAGACATTGTTGAGGGAATGAGCAAACAAGTCACAATAGGGAGAAAATGTTTTATAAACAGCTATTTACCAAAAATCATGCTTCCATAATACACTAACTCTCAAACTCAATAATATGAAAATAAAAGGAAAGGAAAACAATTTAAAAATGTGCAAAAAATTGAGCACACTTCACCAATTAAGATACACAGATTACCTATAAGCCAATGTAAAGATACTCTATATCACTTGTCATAGGGAAATAAAATTTAAAACCTAGTATTATCTCATAGAACTCTTGAAATGGCTAAAATAAACATGTATTAATAATAACTGAATATACAAAGCACTTACAAGAATGCAGAGCAATTTAAATTCTCAAGAGTTATTCATCAAATATGAACTGATGCAGTCACTTTAGGAAACAATCCAACAGTTTCTTATGAAGGGAAACCAATTACTCAATGATCCAGCAATCTCACTTTTTGTTAATTACTCCCCTAAAAAAGAAGCAAATGTCCACAATGAGAGCTGTATGACAATATTTACAATCCAAAATTGGAAACAATCCACCTGTCCATCAACTAGTGAATGGGCAAGCTAACTGAGGTACCTGTTTACAAAGCAATTAAATTCAGTAATAAATAGGAACAAATTCCTGATATATTCAAGTACACAGATGAATCTCAAATACCTTATGCTGAGTGGAATAAGCCAAACTCATACAATGTGATTCCATATAGATAACATTCTGGATAGAGCAAAATTATAACAATGAAGGAAACAACTGTGGTGGCCATAACAGTTGGGTAAAGTGAGGTATTTGATTGCAGAATGAATGAGGGAGTGGTTAAGGTGTTGGAAACTTTCCATAACTTGATTGTTGTTACACAAGCACATTCATTTCTAAAAATTCAAATAAGTGGCACATGTAAATGGTGTATTTATGCATTTATTTAAAATAACCTTAGTTTTAAAGCTACCCTGTTACATAAATTAATATTTGCTTCAATATAAGAGTTAGCTTTATAGGGAAGAGATTGACAAGAAGACAGTATAAGGGAGACTTCTCTAGTGTTGACAATGTTTGCTTCCTAGTCTTGGTCCTGTTTACAGAATTTTTTGGCAGGATATGAAATTTCATTAAGCTTTACACATCTGATATTTTGACCTGTCTGTATATGTATTATCTTTACAAATATTAAAAAGAAAACAAATTTATTTTGTTTTACATTTTCTAATAAATTCTACAAACCTTTACTCTTTAAATGCTCTTTGAGTCAGACTTATCACCTTACTGATTCTCCTAAAAATGAAATAGTATATTCTTTTGTCATGAATTCATTTTAAATTTCTATGAGTCAAGACTTTAAATTTTGAAAATTATAGTTTAGTACTTTTAATGTCTGTCAGCTTCCCTCAAATTTTCATTATCTTTCTTATTTTAAACTGATTTTTCTTATATCTGTTCTTTCCAAATTTTTCTTTCATTAACTGTACTTTTATGTTTACTACCCCCTTCTATTTTAAAATTAGTCTTAGTTTCTGTTTTACTTAATTTTATTTTTTATTACTTTCTGAGTACTTTGAACCATGTTTTCATATCCTCCTTATGTCTATCAATATCATTTCAGATTATCATCAATTTCTTGAAGCTTTAATAATCATTTCAATTTTTTATTTTATTTTATTACTTTATTTATCTTTTTTATTATTTATAAGTTATAGTATTTGCATTAGTCTGACAAAGGGATACTGATGCAAAGTACCAGAAGTCTGTTGCCTTTTATAAGGGTATTTATTTAGGTTAAAAGCTTACAGTTACAAGGCACTAAATAGTCCAAGTCAAGGTTGCTTTCTCACCAAAGTCAGTTGCCAAGTGTTGAAGCAAGATGGTTGCTCATCTCTGCCTGGTATCTCTGCTGTAGGCTATCAGACAAATGGCTCATCTCTCCCCGGGCTTTAAGCTGTTTGGGCCTTCTCCTTTTTGTCACTTGACTACGTTCTCTCCTCTGGCATCTATAGAGCTCTCTCTATAGTGGATGCCTACTTACATAGACCCACTGTGGGGATGGGGACTCAACTTGAGTCTCACCCTACTAAAGTGGTCAAATCAAAGGCCCTAAATAGATTTTATCAAGTAAACTTAAGACCTTGGAATTTAATACAATCAATGCTTCACACCCTGAGGAATAGAGTAGTTTAAAAAGATAATCTTTCTCTTTTTAGGATTCATGAATATTCTCAAACTGCCACAGTATTCATTTTCCTGCCATTTGTACTTACTCAGACCTATGTATTCCAGAACTTTCTTCCTTATTTACAACTTTCCTTTCAATGTTTCTGCCCTACTCAGTTTTCTTCTGCCTGTCTTGTCTCAGTTTCCCTTAATTTTGTTTTTAGTATTTGTTTCTTTATTCTCTCTTTCAAATAGAGTGTTTACTCAAATACCTGAAAGTTTTCATAGTCTGCTCATCTGCTCCTCTTTTCAAGTGGGTCCTCAAAGGAATTCTTAGTTCCATGTTGAATCAATTCTTTCAATGTCACCTCATCATGGACACCCACCTTACACCATCTCTAAAATAGTTCAGACAGCCACCCCAATACTATACTTTATCCTGAGAGTGTTTATAGTCCATGGCATGTTTATTTGTTTTATATCATGCCAACATATAAGCCCCGTATCAGTCAGCCAAAGGGGTGTTGATGCAAAGTATCAGAAATCTGTTGGCTTTTATCAAGAGTACTTATTTGGGGTAAAAGCTTACAGTTACAAGACCCTAAAGAGTCCAACTTTCTTACCCAGGTCAGTTGCCACATGTTGAAGCAAGACTGTTGCCTGTCTCTGTGAGGGTTCAACTTCCTCTCGCTCAGCTGCAGGCTGGCATAGGTCATGTGTCTCTTCCAGGGGCTTGAGCTGTTTGAGTTTCCTCCTTCCTGTCATATTGCAAGATTAAATTTCTTCCCTCTTCCATGTCACCTTCCGTGTCTTCTTGAGTGAGTGCCCATTTATATAGCCCATCAAGGGGGTGGAGAAGACTTAACCTGAGTTAAACCCTACTGCAGTGGTCAAGACAAAGCCCTAATCTTAACATAATTTAATCAAAGACATCTCAGCTGAATCTAATACAATCATTAGGGAACATAAACAGAGGTACAGACAAGTTTATAAACAATCTCTCTTTCTGGAATTCATGAATAATCTCAAACTGCCAATGGCCCTCAGATGTATTTCTCATAAATATCAGGAGCATCTATGGAACAGAAAATTTAAAAAATTTTGTTGGTTATTCCTTGTCCACCATGTTAAATTTCTCTATTTGGCTCCTAGTTTTGTTGGTGTGTGTGTGTGTGTGTGTGTGTGTGTGTGTGTAGCTAATCATTTCTTATAAATTAGTATTCTTATAAATTAGTATTTCTTATAAATTAGTATTCTTATAAATTAGTATTCTGAATTTGCAAAATAGC
The DNA here is from genome assembly GCA_029593785.1 of Cabassous unicinctus. Lineage (NCBI taxonomy): Eukaryota > Metazoa > Chordata > Mammalia > Cingulata > Chlamyphoridae > Cabassous > Cabassous unicinctus. Next base: position 17,861 of record JAQZBX010039950.1, read on the forward strand.
AACACTTATGAAGAACCTCAGAGCCCTATACTTTGGATATTTCCAATTCCACATCCCTATGCCATTTTTGGTAAGTTTTGTTATCACTTTGTGTAATAGTCTTTTGAATAAGCTCAGAATTTACACATTGTTCATTGCAAACACAGCTCTTCATAATTAATCAGAGTGGAATATAATGAATTTGAATGACTATATGATAGAATCTATGAGAGATCTATTGTGGTGTAACATTATAAACTTTTATCATATTTACTAATTTTTGCAAAAACATATGGGTTACTTTGCAAAGAAAAGAGGAAACTGGCCTCAAATAAGTGCAGTGATAACCAATGTCTGAACTTATAATATACATTTATGCCTCATATCTTAACTTTTCTTACATAGCATTAAAACATTATTCACAAAATAGCAACACATGAAGAACTGTAGAGCCTTATACTTTGGATATTTCCAATTCCACATGCTTATGCCATTTTTGGTAATTCTGTTATCACTTTGTTTATTAATCACTTGAATAAGCTCAGAATTTATACATTGTTCAAAGGAAGTCTTGTTCAAACATGACCTGATGTAGTTACTTTAGGAAACAATCCGACAGTTTCTTATGAGGTGAAACCAATTACTCAATGATCTAGCAATCTCACTCTTTAATTAGCCAAGAAAATGAAAGCAATATCCACACAGAGACCTCTACAACAATATTTATATTCCAAAATTGTACAAAATCCACCTGTCCATCAACTAGTGAATGGACAAATTGAGGTACTTTTACAAAGGAATTCAATTCAGTAATAAAATGAACAAACTACTGATATATTAAAATACAAGGATAGATCTCAAATACAGTACTATCCTGAGACTGTTTATAGTCCATGACATGTTTATTTGTTGCATATCATGCCAACATATAAGACCTCAAAAATATTTCCTATAAATGTCCCAACAGGAACATCTAGAGAACTGAAAAATGTAAAACTTTTGTTGGTTATTTCTTGTCCACCATATTAAATTTCTATTTTTGGCTCTAGTTTTGTTGGTGTGTGTGTGTATGTACGTGTTTAATACTAATTTTTCTGAGTAAGTACAAGTTAGTATCCTGAATTCATAAAATAGCAACACTTATGAAGAACTTTAAACCTTTATGCTTTGGGTATTTCCAAATCCACATCCATATGCCTTTTTTTGTAATTTTGTTGTCACTTTGTATAATAATCCTTTGAATAAGCTCAGAATTTATAACTTGTTCCCTGCAAACACAGTTGTTCATAATTAAACAGACTAGAAATATAATTAATTTGCATCAGTATAATACTATATACTAGATTCTGCAAGAAATGTATTGTGGTGTAACATTATAAGCTTTTGTCATATTTACAAATTTTTGCAATATAATATGAGTTGCTTTGAAAGATGAGGAAACTTGTCTCAAACCAGTGCAGTACTAACCAATGTCTGAGCTTATAGTATATATAGTATAGTATATATCAAGGCCTCATATCTTAAAATTTCTTATATAATATTAAAACATATGTGAATATTTCTAAGTTTCCATTTAAGATAAGGTCAAAGAACTCTGATTATTATTTTTTTAAATGTCAACATTTAGTGCATTATTCCAGAACCATTTACTTTTATTATTGAGTAAATCAGCACTGCTGTTTCAAAGCAGAAGATAATTGGATCGTATTCCCTTTGTGGCATCTATTTTGGGTTACAGAAGTTGTGTAAATGGATGTAAATAATCTAAATATATCATAATCAGAGTGTAAATTAAATCTTCATTTGCTGTTCCACAGGTAAGATGAAATTTCAGATATTTTGCTGAATTTTATAAGAAAAATCTTGTATACTATCAAGTCAAATATGCTTTGAAATCCTTGGTAATAACAATTTAGCTCTTGCCTATTGGTTGGGTGCCTAGGAACTATCCATACTAACTAGATTCATGTAGAGTTCTACATATGTATTGGAACCCCATCATTATTGGACAACAATAAAGAATAAAGAAAATGTAAAGTATATGTTTGTAGTGGTAAATAAGAGTGCTCCAATGTGGGTGGATGCTTTCATTGATCTATGGAGAATGCATTCCAGTTCAAATTAAGAGCAAGGAAAGTAGAGTATAAATTTAAACAGTTGGGAATATTTAACAATAGATGGCAAGAAACTTCAGCTCTCTGATGACTTTATTTTGTTATAATGAGGAATATAATAATTATTATTTTAAGCTTATTTTTCTAGCTATGAAATCTAGAACCCTTTCAGATTGCTAGTGTTTCATTGTCTCTCAATAGTAGTCTTTTTATGCATAATTTCCTTCTCTTTTCTTAATGGCTTTAAAATTATCTGTATATCTCAAGAAAAATGTTTTGTTTTCTTTCAATATGGGGGTAAGTAGTGGTTGCAAAATAAAGTCATGGTAAAATAGGAAGTAATATATAACTGTTGGGAATACATGCACATGGAAGGAGACCTGGAAGTCAGTCTTAACTCTGGCATGTATTAGCTGAGAGAGCAGTGATAAAGATGAAATAAAGCAATGTGTACAAAATTCCATTCATGCCGCAAGTGTTCAATAAATGATAAATTTTATTTATTTCTCTTCTCCTTTGCAAACTTTCTTAAGTTGTAATATTGAATCCAAATATCTGGAGTTTTCTGCTTTCAATTAAAATAATATTTATGGAAGCTATTTTAATTACTAAAGGTTGATCCCATATTATTAAAAACTTTAAGAATCACAGTCATCATCTCTATAACTTCCGAGTCTTTTCAATATGTTCTAATATTGATTTGGTATTACATATTATAACTTTTCTTTTGGAATATTAGAAATATACTCTTTTGGGGTTATTTTAGAGGTGGGTAGATAAATAAATCCACATAAATAGCTATTTTAATCATAATATGAATCACTAGATGTGAACTAGATAAAATGCTTGCATGCACATTACTAATCATAGCCTTTGCTTATAGCTAAATGTTGAAATACCTGACTGAAGGCTCTGGTCACATGTGTATTTTAATGATTTAATTATAACATTAATTTTGTGAGTTATTATTTGCATTTAAAAATGAATACATTTGATGATAAAATTTTAATTGTGTGTCTGCATTTTTAAGCAAATTTGAAATATATAAAGGAAATTATTGATATAGTTTCTGCTTTATGTATTTAATTAGTCTGTCTGGCCTGCTTCATCATTCAAACGCATTGCTGTTTTAAAGAAGGGTAAACTTTAGACAATAAGCCTAGCCTCACACAACATTTACTCAAAGACCTGAGTTATTAATGCATACTTTTAATTTCCAAATTCTATTTTATTTATCATCAAACACTGTGGACTCAGGAAACATCATTGTTCTGGTGGTAAAAATTGTTTCAGGGCTGATATTTTTATTGTAAATCTTAATCACATATGAAGAATAATAGATTGATTTCACCATATTCATCATATTTTGTATTTTTTTTCAATTCTACTTTTATTTCCTCTACATAAGCACTTTTGTCTCAACCTTCCTTCAGCTAATGTTTATGTCAATTCCTCCATTGAGGGCACTTTTGAAAAAAGGTTAGCATTCACTTTGGGGTGTCCCAATCGGGTCAGTAACACAGATTTTAAATTAAGTGAAAAATTTAATAACACTATATTGTGTTAAAGTCATTCAAAACAATTAACTAATTACAATATTTGGTTTAGGGGTTCTTATCTGTTTAGTTTCTTTTATTTATTTCCTATGCATAGAATTGTTTAAAATCTGCCTTCTCTGACAAACTTTTAGAACATTTTCTCTTTTTCTCTGACTTTATTATTTCCACAAATTCTTTGAAATTATTTCATGTGTTATTGGCAGATCTTCAAAGTAAATCAGAACTGATCTGTCTCAGGAGAAAATTTGAATGGGGCTTAATTTTCCTTCCATCATTGTTTCTAATCCAGATGAATTTTCTCAAACTAATTGGATCCATGTGAATTAGTAAAACCACAGCTTGACTTTCATCAAAAATTTAAATATTTTACAGATTATTTGTAGAAGATTATATGACCTTAATACTGATTCAAAATTCCTTACGGATGAATACATAAAAATTTTTTTAAAAAACCTGTAATAAATAACTCCCTAAATCCTTCCTCCAATCAGTGCTAAATAGGGTCTAATAAATTAAATGTTGGATTCTGTTACAGGTAATTCTTTACTTCTGAGTTGTTTAAAGATAGGAATATCCAGGAAAGATTTTTATTTCACTCTTTCTAACTTTCATTTCTTTCTACCTTTCCACTCTTAAATAATAAGTTTCATGTCTAACTGCAATGAGTTTGGTTCATTTTTTGCCATAATATTTAATTACTCTTCCATATTGCTACTTTAATTATGACTCAGATATACTTATTTTGTTATCATTTCACTTAATCCACAAGCAACAACATAAACACATTTAAAACATTAAAAGAAAATAATTTCTTATTGTGTTCTTCAGAATAACTGTTACCAATATTAACAGAGTTCCCAAGGGAATAGAAAACATTGCATTGTCAAGAAATTAGGCTTACAAAAACAATAAAATAAAGAACTATTTAGCCATTAAGACAGCACAATGTTAATTATTTAAGTAAGGCATTTGAATGAAACATGACTAGTCATACAAATTTTAATTCAATCATAGTATATACCCTAATAAATACCTGAATTTTGTTCAGCAAAACCCAATAAGGCCTAAGACAACTGTATAATTTTAGAGATTAAATCATAAAATGTTGCAATACATAATTTGTGGCAATGAGGGTCAACCTAATCCAGACATCCTATATTTAAAATTGTTTTAAAGAATAAATCTTACTAACATAGTTTGTCCAATATTAACTCCAATCTTCTTAGATAAGTATTAATATCTTCATAGTAAAAGTGAGTAGATAAGAACAAATCATTTTCCACAATTGCTGAAAGATCCCGATCTCTGCTGTTCTATTTCAGTGCTCTCTCCAC
>JAQZBX010039951.1:0-22847 GCA_029593785.1 Cabassous unicinctus
CCAGTTCTCCCAACACCATTTGTTGAAGAGACTGTTTTTTCCCATTAGCGTGGGCTTGGTAGGTTTGTCTAAAACCAGTTGTCTGTATAGATGAGGGTTTATTTCTGGGTTTCCAATTCTATTACACTGATCTGTGTGTCTATCTTTATGCAAGAACCATGCTGTTTTGACCACTGTAGCTTTGTAATATGTTTCAAGGCCAGGCAGTGAAATTCCTCCCACGTCACTTTTCTTTTTTAGAATACTTTTGGCTATTCGGGTACCCTTAACCTTCCAGATGAATTTGGTAATTGCCTTCTCAAATTCTGAAAAGTAAGCTGTTGGGATTTTGATTGATATTGCATAGAATCTATAAATCCGTTTGGGTGAGATTGACTTCTTCACAATATTTATTCTTCCAATCCATGAACATGGAATTTCTTTCCATTTGTTTATGTTTTTTATATTTTCTTTTACCATAGTTTTGTAGTTTTCTGCATATTGGCGCCATACTTCTTTGGTTAAATTAACTCCTAGGTATTTGAGTCTTTTTGTTGCTATTGAAAATGGAATTTTTCACCTGATTTCCTCCTCAGGTTGTTTAGTACTAGTGTACAAAAACATTACTGATTTCTGTGTGTTGATCTTGTATCCTGCCATTTTGCTAAACTCATTTATTAGTTCAAGTCACTTTGATGTGAATACTTCAGGATTTTCTAAGTACAGGATCATGTCATCTGCATACAGTGAGGGTTTTACTTCCTCTTTTCCTATTTGGATGCCTTTAATTTTTTTTTTCTTGTCTAATTGCCATAGCTGGAACTTCTAGGACAATGTTGTATAACAATGGTGACAGTGGGCATCCTTGTCTTGTTCCTGATCTTAGAGGGAAAGCTTTTGATCTTTCCCCATTGAGTATGATGTTGTCTGTGGGTTTTTCATATATGGCTTTTATCATATTGAGGAATTTTCTTTTTATTCTTATCTTTTGAAATGTTTTTATCAAGAAAGGATGCTGGATTTTGTCAAATGCCTTTTCTGCATCTATTGAGATGACCATGTGCTTCTTTTTTCATTCAATTTGTTAATGTGATGTGTTACATTGATTAATTTTTTTATGTTGAACCAGCCTTGCACACCAGGAAAAAATCCCACTTGGTCGTGATGCATAAGTCTTTTCATATGCTGTTGGATTTGATTGGCAAGTATTTTGTTGAGAATTTTTGCATCTATGTTCATTAAAGAGATTGGTCTGTTATTTTCTTTTCTTGTAGAATCTTTATGTAGCTTTGGTATTAGGGTGATTTTGGCTTCATAAAATGTGTTGGGTAATTTTCCCTCCTCTTCAGTTTTTTTGGAAGAGTTTAAACAGGATTGGTGTTAATTCTTATTAAAATGCTTGGTAGAATTCACCTGTGAAGCCATCTGCTCCTGGACTTTTCTTTGCTGGGAGATTTTTGGTGATGGAGTCAATCTCCTTAAATGTGATTGGTTTGTTAATTTCTTGTATTTCTTGTAGCATCACTGTAGGTTGGTTGTACATTTCTAGAAATTAGTCCATTTCATCTAGATTGCCTAGTTTGTTGGCATATAGTTTCTCATAATATCCTCTTATGATTCTTTTTATTTCTGTGAGGTCATTTGTAACTTACCCCCTTTCATTTCTGATTGTATTTATTTGCATCTTCTCTCTTTTTTTCTTTGTTAGTCTAACAAGGGATTTGTCAATTTTATGGATCTTCTCAAAGAACGAGCTTTTGGTTTTGTTGATTTTCTCTACTGTTTTTCTGTTCTCATTTATTTCTGCTCTAATCTTTATTATTTCTTTCCTTCTGCTTGCTTTGGGATTGGCTTGCTGGTTAAATCTTTGAGTTTAGCTCTTTCTTCTTTTTTAATATAGGTGTTTAGGGTTATAAATTTCCCTTTCAAGGCTGCCTTCTCTGTATTCCATAAGTTTTGATATGTTGTGTTCTCATTTTCATTTGTTTCAATATATTTACTGATTTCACTTGCAATTTCTTTTTTAACCCACTGATGATTTAGGAGTGTGTTGTACAGTCTCCACACATTTGTGAATTTACTTTTTTCCTGTCTATTATTGATTCTTAGTTTCATCCCATTATGATTTGAGAAGGTGCTTTGTATAATTTCAATCTTTTTATATTTATTGAGAGCTGAATTGTGACCTAACATGTGGTCTGTTCTGCAGAAAGATCTATGGGTACTTGTGAAGAATGTATAACCTGCTGAGTTTGGATGTAGTGTTCTGTATATGTCCGTTAGGTCTAATTTGTTTATCATATTGTTCAAGTTCTCTGTTTCCTTGTTGATCTTCTGTCTAGTTGTTCTAATGATGTGAGTGGGGTGTTGAAGTCTCCAACAATTGTTGTAGAAATGCCTATTTCTCCCTTCAGTTTTGCCAGAGTTTGTCTCATATATTTTGGGGCACCCTGGTTAGGTGTGTATATATTTATGACTGTTATATCTTCCTGGTGGATCGTCCCCTTTATTAATATACAATGGCCTTCTGTATCTTTTATAACTTTTTTGCTTTTAAAGTCTGTTTTGTCTGATATTATTATAGCTACCCCTGCTCTTTTCTGGTTACTATTCATGTGGAGTATCTTTTTCCAACCTTCAACCTTTCACTTTCAGCCGGTTAGTATCCCTGAGTCTAAGGTGAGTTTCTTGTAAGCAGCATATAGATGGCTCATGTTTTTTTATCCATTCTATCAGCCTGTATCTTTTGATTTAGGAGTTTAATCCATTCACATTCAATGATATTACTGTAAATGCACCATTTACTTCCTCCATTTTATTCTTTGGTTTTCATATGTCATCTTGTTTTTGTCTCTCTTTTTACTCTTTTGGTTATACTTTCTGGTATTCTTTCTTCTATACTCTCCTCCAAGCCTCTCTCTCCTGTCTTTTTCTTTCAGGTTCTAAGGCTTCCTTTAATATTTCCTGCAAAGGTGGATTCTTTTTTACAATCTCTCTTAGTTTCTGTTTGTTGGTGAATATTTTATACTCACCTTCATATTTGAAGGACAGGTTTTCTGGATAAAGAATTCTCAGCTGGCAGTTTTTCTCTTTCAGTTTCCTAATTGTATTATACCACTGTCTTCTCACCTCCATGGCTTCTGAAGAGAGATCTGCACTTTGCTTTGTGGATCGACCTAGATTGTTAGGATTGTCCTGCTGGTAGCTCAAAACTGGGCACAGTAATTGGTTGTAGAGTCACTTCCTAGGGCCTTGGACAGGGAGGCTATAGAGGCCAGGAAAAGACTCTTCTGCTTATTTTTAATTTTCTTATGTGCACTTTCTTGGTCTGCCAGGAGATGGTGCACTTTGGCAACTCTCAATTCAATACCTTGTCAGAGTGTATTTGTTGTGACACAGACCAGATCAATGTGTTAGAGCTTCCTGTCTGGAGGCTAAGAGCCTTGTAATTCAAACTTTCTGAGACAGTTCTCAATTCTTCTCTGGCAGCCCCCTCCCTTTTCCCACCTATGAAATATTTCCACTCCCCTCAGTCTTCAACAATCAGTCCCTGTTAGTAGAGGAGGAGATTGGGAGGTTTGTATATCTTTAGCCCCTTGTAGGCTCCAAGGCAAACATTGGTACAGACCCACCCAGCGTGGAAGGGCTCTCGGGACAGGGCAGGCCAAACCTGAGAGTCAAAATCCAAGTCAGCCCCAGGCTCTTTCTCCCCTTTCCTGTGGAGTCCTCAATAATTAGTCCAGGATAGATGAGAGGGAGATTGGGAGGGTCAGATTTCTCCAGTTCTTCACCAGCTCCCAGGGCAAACACCGTGTGGTCCCACCTGGCCTGGAAGGGCCTGTGGGGCACCGCAGCCCAAATTTGCTGGTCATAACCTGAGTCAGCCTTAAGCTGTGACCCTCTCTCTCCCCTTTCCTGGGATGGTAGATGCCTGGAGCCTCCTTTCTCTGTTTACATGCCCAGAGACCCAAGAATTCTAAAGAGTCTTTAGTGTGGGGAGGGTGCCAGAAGCAGCAGCTGCTGATGGTTCCAACTCACGGTTCTGTCATCATGATTTCCCTCTTTTGTCCCTCTCTCCTCTGGGTGGTGCGCAGCCTTCACCTGCTGTCCTAAACCCTAGAAGATCTTTTTCGGGGCTATTACAGCCTGTTCTCTAGCTATTTTTCTTGCTAGTCTGCCATCTTCCTGGAAGTCGGTTTTCTTCTTAAAGCTGTTTTCCCTTCCATATCTCCCCTCCACATCCCTTTTAGTCCAGACTAACAGTAATTTTGTTTTTTTCATACAGTTCTTGCAAAAAGGTTGTTGGTTTAACATGCAGAAAGCAGGGGTCCACACCATCACACACTAACACTTTCCACAAAGTCTTTCATAGATAACTGCATTTTCAAACCTGATTTAAAAGTTCCAAGTTTAATTAAGTCCTCAGTGGGGCACTATTGTCTGGGGGCTTGATTTCCATTAGCTTAAAATTTCCAGAATCATTTTCTGTTTTCATTCTGCCCAACAATTCATTTCTTGGCTTATCTCTTTCATCTATCATTTTTGTTTAAGCTTCAAGGAGAAGTCAAGCTGGATTCTCCAAGTTTATTTGGAAGGCTCTTCAGATAAATGGCCAGGCACATCATTTTCAAATTTTACCTTCCATGAAACATCAGAAGCTAATCTTGCTAAGTTCTCTGCAACTTCAAAACATGGATCATGTTTCCCCCAGTTTTCAATAATAGTTTCCTCATTTCTTTCTAAGGCTTTATCAGAAATAACTTTAGACTCCATATTTCTACCAATAGTTTCTTCACAGCAGTCTATCAAGCACCACACAATTCCTCCAAAAAAATACCTCTTACCCATTTATAAAACTGTTCGAGCATTTTGGTAATTGTAAAAGCACTACACCACTCTCTTTTTACCAAATTCTATATTAGTCAGCCAAAAGCATTGCTGATGCAAAGTACCATAAATCTGTCAGTTTTCATAAAAGCTATTTATTTAGGGTAGAAGTGTACAGTACCAAGGCCTTTAAGAATCCAACTCAAGGTTGATTTTGTCTTTTTTTTTTTTTTCATTTCATTTTCATTTATTTTTGCTTTAAACCTTATTTCTTTCTTTCTGCTTGCTTTGGGAGTAGTTGCTATTCTTTATCTAGTTTCTCTAGATGTCCATTTAGATCTCTGATTTTAGCTCTCCTTTTCTTTTTAAAAATTATAGGCATTTAGGGCTATAAATTTCCCTCTCAGGACTGCCTTTGCAGTGTCCCATAAATTTTGGTAAGTTGTGTTCTCATTTCCATTCATTGCAATCTATTTACTAATCTCATTTAAAATTTCTTTTGTGACCCACTAATTATTTAGCAGTATGTTATTCAGCCTCCACTCAAAGGCCCCTCAACTGAATTTAATATAACCAAAGTGTATTGCACCCAGAGGAAAGCTTAATTTACAAACCTAATTTTTTTTTTTTTGGAATTCATAAATAGTCTCAAATGGCCACATGAAAATTTTCAGACATTTCCTAGAATTGATTTATGATATTTTTTTTAACTTCTTTAATTAGTTGTTTGAAATTCTGCATCTCCTCTGAAGTTTTAATTTCTTCCTTTCACTGAACCATATCTTCCTGTTTCTTAATATGGTTTGTTATTTTTTGCTGATATCTAGGTATCTGATTATCTTGATGAGTTAACTCTGAAGGTCTGTTTCTCCCCCTTGTCTAGGGATTTATTTTTTATTGGCTTTGTGTTAAGGCTTTTCTTTGACAGTCTTATTTTGTACATTTACAAAAGCTTGGGGTTAATGGATTCGATTTGTTTAGCTTTTTTACATCTAATTCTTGCCCTCAATATGTGTTACATTTCTAAGATATCACTTTTTGTGTAATTGTATCACCTGGAGAAATCTTCCTTTTCTCTATTCCTTCTCCTGGAAATTTGGTCTGTTCTGTTTTTTTTTTGTATGTAATTTGCTCCTCAACACCCATGATTTGTTTAAATTATCTCCCTCACTCATTGCTCTGTTTTCTTTACACTTTTCAGTTCTGGGAACCTACAGTCTTACAGCAGTTCAGTTTGACACTCTCTCTCACTCACTCTCTCTTTCTCATTCTTTTTCTCTGTCTCTGAGACCTTTCTGTATGTATTTTACTCCCCATTAGATTATCCCAACATGGGGAGATGAGGAGCCAAATGGTTTAATCAGATAATTATGTCATTCCTAAAATGTCTGTTTGGCATTTATGGCATCCCACTGACAGTAACTGGATTGAGTGGATGCAGAATGTGGCCACCACTATTCTGTCACAGTTTTTTCTCTATTTTTCCTTCCTGGTGTCTCATTTGTATGCAGTACTCCTCAGGAACTTTGGTTCTGCCATGGGTTTCCACACGCTTGCCTCTCTTTGCCTGTACATTTGTAGGGTTCTATTTCACTCTTGCTAGTCCCCATAAAGTCTGTGTTCTGCATAAGAGGGACCTAGGCTTCTGCCTCTAGGTAACTCCCAAGATTTGCATGGGACTGAATGAGGGAAAGGGAAAGATTTCCAGTCAGTATGGAATGGAAGGTTCCTACTAACAAGTTTCCTCTTTCTGTAATTCAGCAATTGTGCAGTCCTCCTGTATCTACTGCTCTCCAGAGTTCTAATCAAGTGGAATTCATCTTATATTCTCTGAATCTCTGGGGAGATTGTTTCAGGAGATGTCTAATGATGTCATGTTGCTGATTTCAGAAATGTTCATTGTTTCCTTTGCCCTAAAATTACTTATTGGCCCTACGGTCAGTGTTTGGGATATTTTGTTAATTATTATTACTTTACTATAAGCATTTTGAGAGTGAAAGCCAAATTCAGCTGCAGATTATGTTGCTGTTTCCATTGCATGGTTTGAGGGTGAAAGAAAAGAAAGAACAAGAAATAGAGGAAAATCGTTTCATCATAACCTTCAAATATATTCTTCTCTGGTCAATTTAATTTGCATAATCTCAAAATGTATGACAATTGCACTCTGAACATCCTTTATATTATGAGCTTGATATATGGACAGTGTCATAGGTGAAATATGTGGATCTGTTTCCTATATGTAGTATAAAAAGTGAAATTTGAAAGAAAATGTATACAATAATGTATTTTTACATATACATAAACAAAATTAGGAGTGCCTATAGATTGAAATATCATTCCAAAGCAAAATAGCCCCAATAATTTTATTTATTTTTTGTTGGCTGGAAGTGATTTTATTTTTTATTTTTTAAATTAATTAATTAATTTTAAAGAAACTTTTGATTACATAAATGTTACATAAAAATATAGGGATTCCCATATGTTCCACTCCTTATTCCTCCAACACTTTCCCACATTAACAACATCCTTCATTAGCATGTTACATTTGTTACTATTGATAAACACATATCAAAGCATTGTCACTAACCACGGATTATAATTTGCATTATAGTTTACATTTTGTCCCACACAACTTTGTAAGGTATGACAAAATATATAATGGCCTATATCCATCACTGCAACATCACACAAGACAATTCCAATGTTCTGAAAATGCCCCCATATTACACCTATTTTCCCTCTCCCTCTCCTCAGAACCTCTTGTGGCCACTGCCTCCACATCAGTGATAAAAGTTCTTCCATTGTTAGAATAACAGTAAGTCTACATTAATCCATTGTTAATTCCACAGTCTTGAGGATTTGGGGAGAGTGATGCCCACTCTGCTCTAATTGAGATGGGACTTAGATCTCATGGGGCAGATGGATGGAACTATCTTGCTTGCAATTGCAGACTCCCTCTGTTACTTGGGATGGCTGTTGTCCATCATCAACACCTTGTTACTTGTCCTGGGTGAGTCCAATGAACTGGAGAGAAGGTCTTGCAACTCTGCTGATATTCAGGGCCCAACTGAAACATGGATGGACCAAAGATTTAAGTCTCTTGGACATACACCTATCAAGTACAGTCCTAATTATAGGTTCAAATAGAAGGGGCAGAAGAGTTATGTGTAGGGAAGCCACAAATATTTCCAAGTCCATCACACTGGGGAGTATAAATTCCATGGTAAAGCCCACTGGCAGGGCACCAAACTTCTGAGCTTTCTACCCTGCCTATAGTGTCTAGATATCCCTAGGGCCCTCAGGAGACCTGCTATGTGAGGTAATATTTACTGTCAGTCAATGAGATCCTGCTGAGATGTGCATAAGTATAATCTCTAGAATGACCTCCCAACTCTCTTTGAAATCTCTTAGTGATAAGAACTCATTTGTATTTACCATTTCCCCTTTATTGTCAGGGTCATTTTGCAGGTTCATTGTTAGTTGATGCTTGTTAGTAATCCCTTGGTGCCCAGGAGGTTCATCCTAAGAGTCATATCCAATGATGGGGAAAGGTAGTGCATTTATATGCTGAGTTTAGTTTAGAGAGAGGCCACATTTGAGCAACAAGGAGGCCCCCAGGTGGTAACTCTTAGGTAGCATATAATAGTAGGCTAAGTTTCAACTTCAAAGAAAAGTTTCATCAGTATAATCATCAGTATCAAGGGCCCAGAGCAATGGTCCATCCTCTTTCACAAGGCACTGACCCTGTTCTCAGGGGATTCTTGCTGCCCCATTTGAAAATGTAGCAGAACTCCCCAAGGTAAGAATTCAGTGTTCTTTTGGTTACTGTGTGTATCTCCACTCACTGTGACAATGCCCCATGAACACCTGAACACACTTATATGTCTTAGAGGAATGCCCCAGATGAACCCCCTCCCATGCATCCCCCCATCACCAACACCTCAAAAACTTTTAATAGTTTTCATTGCAAAGAAATTTTGAGGCATTTGTTTTGTTTCCCAAAAATCCACAGTGATTTTGAGATTATCATAGTAGTTACATGTACAGTACTGTGCTTTTTCTGGCATCCTTAATTTCCCTGTGTCTAATTCACTCCTTCCTGACATGTCCTGAGTTGATCACCTAAATAAACTGCTTGTACTTAAGGTCTGCTTGTGATGAAAGTCAACCTAAGTTAATGTGTACACAAGTGGTCCTAGGAAGCTGACCTTCCAGAAAAGAATTTGTAATTGTATCTTTTGCTGGCCAGCAAAAATGTGGAGTGTGAGAACTCTGGTTGTGCTATTGCATTACATTTACTGAGACTCTCATGTATTGTGAACAGATGAACTGATCCAGAACAATGGCAATTATATGGGTTGCATAATATTTTGACCTTAATTTCAAGTAGTAATTTTGAAGGAATAGAGGTCAGTCACTGCCATCAACTTGACACCTTTACTGAAGAGATCTTTGACTCCTGCAGCTAAAGGACAGTCTGCTGATAAATTCAGGCCCAAATATTGACTGTAAGAGTATTGTATTTGCAAATGAGTCTGGATTCACAGCATCAGCAAGTATCCTATACTTAGCTTAGGGACATGATAGAATGCAACCCTCATTGCAACCTCTTGGTTAGCAGAAGGCCTCAATCCCCTCACAGAAGGATTTTTTTTTTCATAAATCTGGACTTAGCTTCCAGGCAAGGACTTCTGGAAATGGTCCTATTATGATGCTGGGATGGTCCTTTGAATTCTTGAGAAAATGACAACCTTCAATATATAAGATAGCAATGCCTCATTAGTCTTGGAACACTGTTGAAAAACAGGTTAGCAAGTTAAGAGTGGAGGGAGAGTTGGAGCTGATTTATTATGCAAAGTGAGTTAACCACAATTCCAAGGAGAACAAGAGTGTAATGGAATACACCGTCAAGGAAAGTTCTCACATCACTGAGAAGCTCATAGGTGGTTGCACATTTTGGCCCAAATTGATGATTAAAAAAATGCTGCTCTGCAACCAGAGCTCCATATATAAGTTGAGGTGAAAGTATTCTGGAATAACAGGGACCATGTAGGGTCACATGCACTTCAGAGGCAAGGTGAACATATTTTTTAAATGATCAGTGGGGTTTTAACCAATAGAACTAATGCTAATGGATACTGAAACTCCTAGGATGAGATACATATGCATGTATATATACATATGCATGTATATATAGGCAGCCATGAAGATGTTGCTTGATTATAGAACCAGAACATATAAAGAAAATATAAAGATCAGGGGAGCAGAAAAATGGTGCTAGACATCATTGTGGAGAATAATCCTTTTCTATCACCTGGTTTCCTTTTTTGAATCAATTTTTCAGTCTATGAGTAGAAGAAATGAAAGAGACTCCAGGTCCCCTGCAGGATGGACCATGCAATACAAAAATAAATAAATATGATTGCTAAATACCAATTCCTCTCCAAAGGGCCAAATGGCTTTGCCAGAGCAATGGCACACTTGGGAAAGGAAAATATTGAGGTTTTTCAAGAGTAGCTATTTATAAAGACTTAGCTGACCCTAGAGGATACTGTGTTATAATGGGATGTCCCTTTCACTACCGATCCAATGACCTATATGGGGAATTTGTGCATTCAATCACAACTTAAATATCTTTTGATTGATTTCCAGGTTTTCAATTTAGGATAAATGGCTTTATGGAAACACAGTAAGTGTTCCTTTAAAGCAAAAGTTAAGGCTGCTACCAGCCATATTGAGCTCCTCATGCCCACCTTATCTTTGTGGACAACTTCTGAAGAGCCTTGCATTTTTTTGTTTGAAATATAATTTCTAAAAAACAAAAAGCATTTTTATAATGAATGGGTCCTTGTTGCTAGAGCTCTTCTGTGTACCCCCAACATTTGAGCTACCTGTTTGCCATTATAGGATGCCAACCTGTGTTCTAATTGCTTCTGATTTCTGACTGATTATGGCTCATAGAGTGTACTATATTTTATTCTGTGCTTTGCAGATTTCTCTTACTCCTTCAGAACTGAAGAACCTATTACCCCAGCTGTTAGGTATATTAGTATATGGCAGCTCTAATGTAAGGCTTTCCCCAAAATTGCTGTGGATAGAAGAAAACTGCCTAGCCAAAGGTCATGCTCCCTTCCTAGGGGCATTCCAGAGCCAGTGAACCTCCATGTCAGTCCACAAAAAAGCAGCAAATTGTCTCAATGTGGGACAACTCTGAAGGGTCACCCTAGCTCCAGATCTCCTCAAAGAAGCAGCTGAGACATCAGTTGTGACTGTATTGCAGTTCAACTCCATGCATCTAATTTTGTTTTCTTTGTTCCTAGTTGTGTTGAACCTGAGCATTCCCATAGAATTTGTTGTATGCCAAACTCTATGTATGTGTTCTATACAATAGTGTATGAACACTCTATCAGTGTTCATTTCCCAAGAACATCCTAGTGCGCCTCTAGGTATGGGAAGGGTAACCATCGAGAGAGAACAATCCCAATTGCTTTCTGCCACCTGGTTTATGGCTTCTTGGCCCTGTACTCTGGCCAGGTTCACAGCACTTGTGTGGTGACCTCACACAGCCATGTGTATGAATTATGATAACTACTCCCTTCTCATGCACCTTAGGTGTAAGTGTGGTAAATTTTCCTGCTCTTGCCATCTTGGGGTACTGCACAAACTCTCTTTGTTTCCCTCAATATTGTACAAAAATTATAAATAGTTCTTTATTAATCTCAAATCAGGCTCCAAACTTTACTGAACTTTCTCTTTCAGGATATAATTCTGACCAATGAATCCTTTTACACCACAAATAAAAGCTTCATTGGCCTTCCTTCACATGTCCTCTGAGAACCTACAGAGGATTGATATATATCAGGCAAAAGCTAGAGAGTCACAGGACTGAACTATGACACACAGCAATCAAAACAAGAAATGGAGATAACTTTATTATAAATTAAACATAGTTTGTGGAAGATTTACTTTCAAACCTAATATATTACTTACACATTATATAATACTTGCTCTTACTCAAAGACCTGGGATTCTGTACTTCAAACTAGATAATTTGACTTTAAATATAGACTGCAACTATGTTAACAAGCATGTTCTAAAATAGAGTAGGGTTTGCCTCTTGAATTAGATTCAATATCCCATATCAGAAACATACCAACCATCTAAATATTCTCTTTTCTAAACACACTAAATGATAATTATTATAGTCAACCTGGATTAAGCATTCCCTTACTTCTTGCATTTTTTCCTGGCAACTTTGCATATCAATTATTCCATGAAGGAAATGTTTTTGTTTCATTTCTTTATTACTGTTGAGGAAACTGAGATTCATGTATGTTAATGGAAAAGGACTAGGTCACAGAAGTAGTCAAAGTTGGAGCAAAGATCCAAGGATGCCTGGAAAACAATACTAAAAACTAATGATAACAAAATCATTAAATACAAACCCAGATAGAGTAAAACTGCAAAGTGTTTGGCACAATGAAGACAATGTGCTGTTACTGTTGTAATTATGATTACTGATATTATTATTTCATTGCTAACTTATAAAACATAAATATATTACTATTACACAGATATCAACAAAATGATACTTATAATGTTTCCATGATTCTTTCAAATTAATTCATGTGGGGAAATCAGCTGAATTCTACCATGGGCTACTTTGCATTGTAATTGCTGTCTTTATCAATAGTTGATCTCTCAAGTTCATACTATTTAACCTTCCTCCTTATGAAAGTTTAGACAAGTAATGTCAGAATCACATTAATTAAGTCAAAGTCATTTTAAATCATCTTACCTTTTCAAATCTGTTTATTTAAATTTTACTTTTGGTCTTAAATGATTTTTTAAAAATTATTTTAGTTAATCTCAGCTTTCTGCAGCCAGGTAAGGAAGGATTTTTAAATTCTGGAAATATTTCAAATGTTTCTGAAAATTAAAATATTTGGCATCCCTAGTATCAGTCTTATGCAGCATTGGCATAATAATTAAGGAGATAGTATTTTTAGCAAAAACTGATGAGAGGCTACACCCCTCCCCCTCCACATGAGAAAACATAGACAGTGATATAAGTGAATCACATCCAGTCAGACTAGAATATCCTTCATTCACCTGAGTTGATGCATTAAGGTGATGCTGCTCTGAATGGATGGAAATCTAGTCTTTGGGGGTCACCATCTTTATCTTATGTGAGTAGATCATGCTAATCCCTTATTTTTTAGCATTTTGCTTGTGTGTTTTTAAATTCAGAAATTACATGGTTATACCACTTCTTCCATACAGTTTTCAAAATCAAACAGTCTTTATTATCCATTTTATAATCTGAAGAACTAAAGCATGGTAATTGATAAAGTTATCAGGTCAAAACTCATGGCATTTTAGTCAAAGAAATGATTAGACTGTTGCTATATTATTTTATACAGGAAAACAATGATTAAGCATATCAGTAACACAGGGACAAGAATTTAAAGTTTCAATCTCAGATTTGGGGAGCAGCAGTGGGAATATACAGAAAGGAAGATGCTTGATACTCTTCTGAATTTTGTTATTACTCACAGAGCAAATAATGAGAAAAGGGAGCACCTTTGTGCTTTCTGGTAGCATTTTAAAGACATGTTCATGATTGAAAATAAAGACATAAAATTCTAAGTAAAGACTATAGTAAGAGAATAAAATATATTTGTGAAATATCTAGTTTTTTTTGAAGCAGTTGGGGAGAAGGTAATAGAAAAAAATTACTTTCTGCAAGTTTGTTTTCCTCCTTCTATAATAGTCAACTTTGAATTTTCTTCTGTTTAAAACAATTATAGAAACTTTATTTTCATGACTTATTTCCTCATTTTAAAGTGATCACCATGCTTTGTCTCCCCAGTCAATTCTGTTAAGTTTTATTCCAGAAAGGTCATTTCTTAGATATACATGTCTTTTAATTAGTAGAAAATTATTTTACTTGTGTACATGAAAATAGAGTAAAATATTAAAAAAACAAATTTAACAACATAATAGTTTAGAGAAATATAATTACATACTACTCATTTTACTTAGTAGATGCATTGAATTGATCTTTCCATTAAATAATCTAAACAATATACCATTCTGACTAGATAATTACATCCATAGTGATCAATTATTTTTATAAAATTTTGTCTACTAAAAAGATAATGCAGAGATATATTGCTCATATCCATTTAAAAGTTAAGATGTAGTGGCTTCACATTTTTTTAAAGTTCCTATTCATAATTAGAAGCCTCATAATAAGAAATCAATTAAATAAACTGAAATGATTTCTAAATTATTATGTGAAAATCACCTAAATATCTGTGCATAGTTTTTCAGAAGATTAGCTCATATTGTTATTTTTAATGCAATGTCTGCTTCCTTTATCAAAACATGAAAAAAATTAGAATCTAATTTCAAACAACCAATACATTGACACTTAAACATACATCTATGTGAAGTAATGTATGAAAAAAAACAGTTGAATTGCAACTTATTACAAAGCACATTCTCATATTTCCTAACAATTATAAAGTAAGTTTACTTTTAATTTCACTTATTAATTAGTAAAACTTAATTTAAGAAAATTTCCCACAAACCTAAAAATGCTAATTTTTAAAAACATATTAAAAGGTTTATTATCTTTCAAAAATAAAGCCAGTGGTAGTAATAGAAAAACAAAAGTACCTAAATCAATTAAATGACATGAGTCCTTTGATTTTCTTCAGGAAAATTACAATAAGGGTCTTAAGTGGGGATTTCATAAAGTTATAGGTGTAAAGAGACATGAAAATGTGCAGATCTTAAAGTCTTGGAATAATAATGAAATCATTTAGCAAGGTGGAAGTGTATTTACACGATATCTAATTTTTAAATAACCAACTAAACCCTTCAGATTGTGTGCTATCAGTACAAGATTAATGCTCGAGTAAAATAGTTATAGAATTAATGTTCCCTTTTCACTGAATTTCCCAATCAAGATGTTCATTTGAGTTTAAGATGGTTGTATAGTATAGGTTCAAAGGGCATATCCATGAAAGAGGTGGATGATTACTTCATTGAATTAGAATATTTACAAGATCATAACATTAAGAATGAATTAGCATCCCCATCTCTGCAGGTCTGACAATAATTATTCAACAGACTAGAATATTTGCAGTCCCAGAATATCAGAGATGAAAATGTTTTAAAGGATTTAGCCTGTCTTGGAACTGAAGAAATAAGTCTATGGTCAGTTGAATATATAAAGAACTTTCAGTTTCCTTTACCTTGTAAAGTATTTGCTTGTGTGACTGTGAGGGTAGTCATTATATCCCAAAAAAGTGTCTTTGTACAGTTAATGAAAGTATGTGTTAATAGATTCTCATACTGGGAGAAAATATTTTAGAAAATCATTTTTGCTTTCTGTGTATAACTCTGTAATTTCAGACTAACATAAACATTTCCAAATTAAGCTATCTTTTCATATGCAGGCTTGATCTTTACAGTTCCTATATCATGGGAAATTACTCTTAATGTTTGGAATAAAAAATGCTTTCCAGGAATTATCCTTACTCAAGAAATCTTTTTGTATATCACTTTGTCATGTTATGAAGGTATAACCATCATTATCAACTACTTAGTTTTATGTAATTTCCAATTCTATTGCCTGTGAACAATGTAAGGTAAGAAAAAATATAAATAAATTTTATGAACCATTTTCCCTGTCCAAATTTTTTGGCCTTCTTTCAAATATCATTTTTTATTAAAGGAGTTACATTATGCATGTGAGCTTACAAAGCAATCATGCATAATGTGCAGAATTCCCATACATCTTGCATTGTTATGGAACATTTGTTATAGATTATGAAAGAACATCACCTAAATATTGCTGCTAACTATGGTCCATAGATTACATTTGGTAGGTTTTTTCCCCATAAATCCCCTATTATTTTATTAGTATTGTAAAATTGTTATATTTCTTGAGAGAACACTCACATATTTGTATTGTTAACCGCAGTCCATCATCTATAATATGGTTCACTGTGTTATACAGTTCCATGCATTTGTACAATCCATCCAAAATGTACTCTCGGTTTCATCAAAGAGTTGCGCTGTCATCACCTCAGTAAATTTTAGAACGTTTTCCTTAGCCCAATAGAAAAAAAATCCCTTATCTCCTTTTATTGACCTTGCCATTGATATAGAACCTTCTTTGATGATGACGCAAGAATATTACAATTGCTGTTAACTGTATTTTATCAGACACTACAAAACCAGACTTATATAGTAGATGGGTTTACCAAGAATTTTATTTCATTACAGCACTTAATTAACACTCACCTAAAACGACTTTTCATGTAAACCTTGAAAAGAGAAAACATTGAAGGTAATTCTGGTTTTAGGTTTTAATTTTTTATTGTGCTCATTATCAAGTATAGACAGAATAAATAGAAAACTCTTCTGACCATCTATGTCATCATAAAGCATATCTAATGGTTTTTAGTCTTCTGCCTTTCTTGTATTATCTCTTTGTCATGTTTTCATTCTCTCTGTTTTTCTTTAGCATTTTAAAGGAAATTCATATATCATATCAACTCACTTATAAATACTTCAGCAAGCATCTCCAACAAATAAGATTTTTGTATTTTAATGTAACCATAATGTTATCATGCTTTTAATAAGGATCTTATCTGTTGCTTTATATAATCATAAATGAAAACCATGGCCAATATCATAAATTTTGTGAAAATACTTTCTTTTAATTTTAGTAAAATATATGCAATTCTAAGTACCCTTTTTAACCACTGTCAAGTGCACAATTCAATAGCATTATGTTCATAATACATTAATCTTGTGTTACCATCGCCAATATATTTTATCCCAACTCTTTCACCACCTGAAACAGAAACTTCACCTATTACATATTAACGATCCCTACCATCGTCCCAAGGTAATCTAGAATATATTCTCTGTCTCTGTTGATATTTCCTTCTCTTATACATTTCATACAAGTGAGCTCATACACTACTTGTCTATAAGTATCTGGCTTTCACTTAACATGATATCTTCCAGTTTCATCCATGTTGTGCATGCATCAGTACTTCATGTATATTTATGACTGAATAATAATATATCAGTGTGTGTATAAATCATATTGTGTTTACCCATTTATCTGTTGTGGGACAATTGGTTTGCATCCACCTTTTAGGAATTATGATTAATACTGCTATAAGCATTGGTGTAAAATATTTCTTAGTGTCTCTGCTTTCTATTCTTTGTGGTATATACCAAAAATTTCAATTTATGGGTCACATGATAATTCTATTTTCAATTTTCCAAGGAACTATCAAACTTATTTCCACAGTGGCTGCACCATTTTACAATACCACCAGCAATGTACAAGAGTTCCTACTTCTTTGTATGTTCATCAACACATATTGATTTCTGTTATTTTTTAATAATAGCCATGCTTAGGTGTGAAATAGTATCTCATTGTGTTCTTCAATTTCTTTTCCCTGATGTCTAATGATGTTGAGCATCATTTCATGCAAATTTGACCATTTGCAAACTTTCTTTGGAAAAATGTTTATTCAAGTGTTAAAATTTTTTGAGTTGTCTTTTTATTGGTTTGCTTTGTCAATACTTTTATAAATTCTGGATAGTAAATGCTCTTCAGATGTATGGCAAGCAAGTACTTTCTCCTATAATTTTATGTCATCTTTTCACCTTTAGATTGTGTTCTTTATTTTCTTTAAAATCCTTAGATTACATAAATGTTACATTGAAAATATAGGGGATACCCATATGCCCCACCCATTCCCACTCCCACACTTTCCCATTAAGAAATCTTTCAGTAGTGTGGTACATTTGTTACAATTCATGGAAATATACTAAAGTATTGCTAGTAATCTTTTCTATAGTTTATATTATGGTTTACACTTTGCACCACACAATTTTATAGGTTTTCACAAAATGTATAATGGCCTGTATCCATCATTTCAGTGTCATGCAGAACAAATCCAATGTCCCAAAAATGCCCCATGGACCACCTATTCTTCCTTCTCCCTTCCTTCAGAACTTCTGGTGACCTCTGCCTTTACTGGGTGAGTCCAATGAACTGGAGAGTAGGTGTTGGCTGCAACTCTTCTGAGATTCAGGGCTCAACCAGCACATGATTAGACAGAAAATTTAAAGCTTCCAAACCATGAACATGGAATATTCTTCTATTTATTTAGTTCTTCTTCAATTTCCTTTAACAATGTTGAGTAGTTTACTGTGTGCAAGTCCTTTACATCCTTAGTTAAGTTTTAATCCTAGAGATTTGATTACATTAATTGTTATTTTAAATGAAAATTTTTTCTTGATTTCCTCCTCAGATTGCTTATTATTGGTGTACAGAAATGCTACTTATTTTTTCGTGTTGCTCTTATATCCTGCCACTTTACTGAACACATTTATCCACTCTAGAAACTTTGTTGGAAATTTTTCAAGGCTTTCAACATATAGGCTCATGTCATTTGCAAATAATGAAAGTTTAACTTCTTTCTTTCCAGCTTGTATTCTTTTAATTATTTTTTTATTATATTATTTTATTTTAAGGAAGACTTAGATTACATAAATGTTACATAAAAAATATAGTGGATTCCCATGTACCCCATCCCTTCCCCTTCCCACACTATTCCCCATTAATAATATCTTTCATTAGTGTGGTACATTTATTACACTTGATGAACACATATTGAAGCATTGCTTTTAACCATGGTCTATAGTTTTCATTATGGTTTAAACTGTGCATTGCACAATTTTACACGTTTTGACAAATGTATAATGGCCAGTACCCATCATTGCCATATCATGCAGAACAATTCCAATGTCCCCAAAATGCCTCATGTTACACCTATTATTCCTTCGCACACCACTCAGAACCTCTGGACAGACCAATACACCAGGCCTTTGGTCTGGTGACCACTGTTTTTATATCACTGTTAAAAGCTCTTTCATTGTTAGAATAATAAGTCTAATTTAGTTCATAGCTGTATTCCCAACTTATGTTTGTTCCTCTCTCTTGAGGATTTTGGGATGGTGATGCCCACTTTGATTTGATTGAGATGGAGCTTAGATCCCTTGGGGCCAATGGATGAAACTGTCTTGCTTGCAGTTGTAGAAAATCTGCTTTTTGGCATTGGCATTGTCCATTACCATGCTTTTATTACCTGTCCTGGGTGAGTCTGATTAACTAGAGAGTAGGTGTTGGTTGCAACTCTGCTGAGATTCAGGGCTCAACTGGTATATGAACAGCTGGAAGATTTAAGTCTCTGGAACAATTACTCAATGGGTATAGGACTAATTACAGGTTCAAAGGGTATAAGATCCATGTGTAGAAAAATTATAAATGAGTCTAACTTCAATACATTGGGTAGAAAGGTTATCACATATTCCAAGGTAAGGCCCACTGACAGGGTCCCAAATTCCTGGGATTGTCTCCCCATCTTATAGTTTCCAGATGTCTCTAGAACCTTCAGGAACTCCTCTGCTGTTTGAGGAATTGTTTGTTGTGGCAGTTAGTGAGATCCTCTTGAGACATGCATGGGCATAACCCCTGGAGTTACCTCCTGACTCACTTTGGAATCTCTCAGCTATAAAAACTCATTTTTTATTTATATTTACTATTTCCCCATTTTGGTCTAGATCTTTTTCCAAATGCATTGCTACTTGGTGCTTGGTAATAATCCCTCAGTGCTAGGGAGGCTCATTCTCTGGAATCATGTCATAGACTGGGGGGAGGTAGAGAATTTATATGCTGAGGTTAGCTTAGTAGAAACCACATTTGAGCAACAATGAGGCTTTCAGGAGGTAACTTCTAGGCAATATATAATACTAGGCTAAGTTTCAATGTCAAAAGAATGAGGTTCATTTATACAGAAATTACTATCAAGGGCCTGGCATATCAGTCTGTCTTCCTTCACTAGGCACTGCCCATTTTCTTGGGGGACTCCCCAGGTTGAGAATTCAATATTCTTTTGGTTATTGTGTGGGTCTCCATCCACCAAGAAAATGTCCCATGAACACTTGAACACATTCATATTCCATAGAGGAATGCCCCAGATACACCCCTCCCCACAAATCCCCCAAACAATGACACCCTACACCAGTGATCTTACCCTGCCACAGTTGTGATCCTTCTGTAATCTAAAACCTCCTTCAATACAAAGCAAAAATAAAAAATAATAATAAAGTAAAAAATAAAAAATAAATAAAATAGAAAAATATTTTTCATTGTGTCTTTCAGGACCATAAAATCTTTTATATTTTCTGCACAGTAACAATTTCTTCTGTATGTTCCCAAGTGTGTTTTTTTTTTTTTTCCACTTTAGATTCAAAGAAGCTTTAGGTTACAGAAATGTCACATTGAAAATATAGGGAACTGTTATAGACCCCACCATCTCCCCATCTCACATTTTCCCTATTAATAAACACTTTCATGTGTAGAGTACATTTGTTACATTTGAATAAATATTGAATCATTACTACTAACCATGGTCAAGGGTTTACAATATGGTTTACACTTGCACCATACACTTTTATAGCTTTTGATAAAATGTATAATGGCCTGTATCTGTCTTTGCAAGATCATGCAGAGCAATTCCAATTCCCTAAAAATGCCTTGTGTTCCATCTATTCTTCCCTTTCCCTCTCCTCAGAATTGATGGTAACCACTAATTTTAAATTTTTGAATAATAAGGCTCATAGTTCCATGAATTAATATTGAGGACTCCACATATTGGTCTGTTTCCTTTTATTAGGCATTGCTTATTTTCTCAATAGATTCTTGTCCCTCTAACAGAGAACATATCAGGACTCCCAAGGATGGTTATTTAATATTTTTTGGTTTATTGTGTGGGTCTCCACCCTCTGATATAACAGCCTCTAACAAGATGAAAATTTTCATATTTGATAGAAATATGCCCCAGTGTACCTTAACCCACTATCCCCCCACCCTTGCACCACTAACCTTCACTGCCATATTTGCCAAAAGAACATTCCTACCTCTGTAGTTTTAACCACAGTCATGCAAATCCCGAGTTCACCTGTCCCTTCCTCCCACCCTGCACCCAATATCATCGGTATTCCAACCCAACACCCCATCCTACTCACCCTCACATTCCAGCACCGTCGACCTCACTCACATCTTTGAACAACTATCAACCCCATCCCCTGCCGATCCACCCCCTTCCGTCTTATCATCAGTTTTGCCCATATTGAGTATCAATTCACCACACTCTATTCACTTTCTGTCTCCTGATAACCTATCTTCCAGACTCCATTTCTGTAAGTTTGTTCAATTTGCTTAGATCACATCAGTGAGGTCATGTAATATTTGTCTTTCAGTGATTGGTTTACTTCATTCACCCTAAGGTCATTCAGATTCATCCAAATTGTCTCATGTTTCAATATTTCATTTTTTCTTATAGCTGACTAATATTTCATTGTATGTATGTACCACATCTTGCTTATCCATTCAGAGCCCCTTGCCCTTCCAAATAAATTTCAGAATTAGCTTTTCCAATTCAGTAAAAAATGTTGTAGTTTTTATTGAGACTGCATTAAATCTTAAATCAATGTTAGTAGGACAGACATCTTAATGATGTTTAGCCTTCCAATCCGTGAACATGGAATATTGTTCCATTTACCCATGTCGTCTCTGATTTCCTTTAATGATGTTGTGTGACTTTCTGTGTACAAGTCCATTACATCTTTAGTTAAATTTATTCCTAGATATTTGATTCTTTTATTTGCTAATGTAAATGTATTTTTCCTTGATTGCCTTCTCAGATAGCTCATTATTGGTGTAGAGAAATGCTACTGATTTTTGTGTGTTGATCTTATTCTACCACTTTACTGAAATCATTTATCAGTTCTAGAAGCTTATTGTAGACTTTTCAGGGCTTTCTATGTATGTGATTATGTCATACGCAAATAGTGAGATTTGCAATCCTTTTCCTTTCCAATTTGGATTTCTTTTACTTCTTTCTCTTGCCTAAGTGCTCCAGCATATACTTCTAACAAAATTTTAAATAAAAGTGGTGAGAAAGGACATCTTTTTTTAATTCCATATCTTAGAGGAAAACCATTAGCATTTCACAACTGAATATGATTTTAGCTGTGGGTTTTTCATATACCCTTTATCATATTAAGAAGTTTGCTTCTATTCCTATTTTTTGAAGTGTTTTTTATCAAGAAAGGATACTGCGTTTCATCAAATGCTTTTTTTGCACTAAGAGAGATGCTCATGTGATTTTTTTTTCTTTTGATCTTTTAATATGGTGTATTACATTGATTAATTTTCTTATGTTGAAGCATCCTTGCATACCAGGCACGAAAACCATTTGATCATGGTGAATAATTTGTTTGATGTGCTGTTGATTATGATTAGCAAGTATTTTGTTGAGGATTTTAGCATTCAAGTTTATTTGAGAGATTAGTCTGTAGTTTTCTTTTCTTGCGGGGTCTTTATGTGGTTTCGGTATAAGGGTGATGTTGGCATCATGGAATGAGTTAAGCAATGTTCCTTCCACTTTTATTTTTGGTAAGGTTTAAACAGGATTTGTATTCATTCTTTCTGGAATGATTGGTAGAATTTTCCAGTGAAGCCATCTGGTTCTGGGCTTTTCTTGGGAAGTTTTTGGTAGCATTCAAACTCATTACTTGTGATTGTTTTTTTAAGTCTTTCTATTTCTTCTTTTGTCAATGTAGTTTGCTTGTGAATTTTAGAAATTTGTCTATTTCATCTAAGTTATCAGTCTTGTTGCAATACATTTTTCAAAGCATTATATTATGATACTCTTTATCTATGTGGCATCAGTGGTGATATTCCCTCTCTCA
Organism: Cabassous unicinctus; assembly: GCA_029593785.1. Classification (NCBI taxonomy): domain Eukaryota; kingdom Metazoa; phylum Chordata; class Mammalia; order Cingulata; family Chlamyphoridae; genus Cabassous; species Cabassous unicinctus. The sequence continues at coordinate 22,669 of JAQZBX010039951.1, forward strand.
TCTTTTATTTTATTTATTTGCCTCTTCTCTCCTTTTTTCCTTGTTAGTCTACCCAAAGGTTTGTCAGTTTTATGAATCTTCTCAAAGAACCAGCTTTTGGGATTTTTTTAGTTTTTTCTAGTTTTTATATACTCTATTTCAATTAGTTCTGATCAAATCTTTGTTATTTCCTTCTTTCT
>JAQZBX010039952.1:7324-22947 GCA_029593785.1 Cabassous unicinctus
TGTAAAATAATTAGCTATATTTATTCAATTAAAGCTATTCTAGTTTTCTCTAGCTGCTGCACAAAATACAAAGTCTCTACTGGAACATGAGGTCCACTTCCCTTTTGTAATTTTAGTGCTTAGTCTGGAGCTATTTGCTATAGTGGCTCAAGAGTGTCTTTTTTATTATTTTTTTTTGAGAAGTTGCGAGTTTACAGAACAGTCATACATGCCATACAGGATTCCCATACGTCGCCCGACCACCAGAACCTTCCGTTGTTGTGACACATTTGTTACAAATGATGAGAGAACATCGCCGTAGTATTACTGCTGTCTATAGTCCATAGCTTATACTGGGTATATTTCCCCACAAACCATCCAATTATTAGCACTATGTATTAGTACTGTATACTTGTTATAGTTCATGAGAGAACGTTCTCATATTTGCACCATTAACCACAGTCCATCCTGCACCATGGGGTTCACTGTGTTATACAGACCCCTGTATAACAGTCCTGTACAGTCCTGTCTTGGTTCTGATATAATCTAAAAACAAGATTTTAACCCAGGAGGTGTGGGGCAGGGTCTGAGATTCTGCCTTTCCAACAAGCTCCCACGTGCTGCTGGAGCTGGACCGCGCTTTGAAGAGCAAGAGTCAAAGTTTTTCATTAAGGACGTGTAGGCTGTGCTGGGGTCTGGAGGCATGCCTGAGTCACAGGGGTCTCCAGATGGGCGAGAGATACTTCTTCCCCCTGTAAATGGATGCATTGCCTTGGGGAGGAGGTTCCTGAGAGCTCAGGGCCTAAGGAGAGGGTGGCAGTAGGAAGAGCTGCCCCTTCTCCTAGCTCAGCAGGGGCACTGGGAAGTGCACTGCCCATCCCTGGGAAAGCAAGGGGGAGCACTGGTGTGGGAGTCCAACCAGGGCCAGGCCACAGCAGGGTCTGATGAGCCTCTCCTCCCCCTTCTTCCACAGAGCGGTCCCCTCACCGGCCCATCCTGCAGGCAGGGCTGCCTGCCAACAAGACAGTGGCCCTGGGCAGCAACGTGGAATTTATGTGCAAGGTGTACAGTGACCCACAGCCCCACATCCAGTGGCTGAAGCACATCGAGGTGAACGGGAGTAAGATTGGTCCGGACAACCTGCCTTATGTCCAGATCTTAAAGGTAATCTTGGCCCCAGCCTCCGTGGGCCAGTGCTGGGAAGGAGGCCAGGATCTCTTGGGGACTCAGGTTCCTGTGGTCAGTGCTCAGTGCCCAGGACTGGACTCATCCCTCACCCTCAGGCACAATCTCCATCTTAATAGGGAATCTAGCCGTATTTCCCCAGGACTAGCAACAGAGGTCACAGAGTAGAGGGGAGACAGAAACAGAGGGGTGGGGGAGTGGGCAGTGCTAGTTTCTAAAGACCTTTGCTTGGGCTCAAGGAAGGCATTTGGGCTCCAGCTTTATTGCCCAGAACCATGGCCTTTTTTCCAGCAAGCTTTTCCCACTCGCTGCCTTGCTTCCCGACTTACGTTCTTTTTGGCAAGTGGGGTAAGTGATAAGGGCATGGCTACAGAGAGTTGGAAAAGCAAATCCACCTATAAATTCTAAGCAGTGTCAGGAGTAATGGCATTCTCTTCCTTTTTCCTCTCACTCCCAGACTTTCATTGTCCCTGAATGCTCCATTAATCCAGGGAAGGTAATTGCCTAAATCTGCAGTGGATCTTACAACAGGAAGTAACCAGAAGCTGGGAAAGTTGTTTATCTCCTTGCCCCCGAGTTAGGTCTTGTCCTCCCCAGGTCTGGCTGTCCCAGTGATTTACTGGCTGTCCCTTCTCTTCACTACTAGTGTTGAACTGCTCTGTAGAAAATGGAGCCGTGACCTTGGACCACAGCCACTGTCTTCATTTGCAATGCTTGTCCTAGTCCTGGAGGAGTGGGTGTAACACACAAATAGAGCATTAGCTTTGGGGTAGTGGTTTGTTTTTTTGTTTTGTTTTTTTTCAAGTTTATTTTTCAGTCAAATGCTTTAGACTTTTGAAGCCAACTTGTTTTGTCCCCCTACAAAAGACAAAAATCTTATTTAACGTCTCCCTTGCCTTCGCTCCCTGGGCCTGCCTTAACATTACCTGGGAGCAAAGTATGGCCACATCTCAGTGTTTGCCCAATTGACTGGTGTGTCGTTGGTTTGTTCCAGCATTCGGGGATTAATAGCTCGGATGCGGAGGTGCTGACCCTGTTCAATGTGACAGAGGCCCAGAGCGGGGAATATGTGTGTAAGGTTTCCAATTATATTGGTGAAGCTAACCAGTCTGCGTGGCTCACTGTCACCAGACCTGTGGCAAAAGGTAATGGGGAGACGGACGGACGGGGCCCTGTGCTGGGAGTTTGATTTAGGCCAGTGCCGAACTCTCCCTGTTATCCTACTGCATTTCTAGTGCTAGAGCCATGGAAAAATACCTGGCCTGGGAGGCTGATTTGGTTTGGTTCTATGTTGGTTTCTGCTGGCCCCCTCTGTGCCTTATGTGTGTTCCTTGGCTGCGTGTGCATGTGTGTGTACTCACGAGTATGCAGTCTTGCTGCATTACGAATGATGCTGTAGACCGGGGGTTCTTAACCTCTGCCAGTCGGGTGAAAACCACAGACCCCTTACTAAGTCCACACTATACTGTATATTATTTAATAAATATATCACACCTGCACCAGCACATCCCCATGGACCCCTTGTTAAGAACCCCTGCGCTAGACGGAAGGTTTGAGTGGTGGATAAGAAAAGGGACCAGGCGTTCCCTTGCCAACCAGAATCCACAGACCGTGTGTGTGTGAGAGAGAGCGTGCAGCCTCCTTCCATCCCTCCTGTTTGCACCCTATGTCTTTACCTGAAACCAAACAGCCCCCCACCCGCCGGGCCCCATTTCTCCATGCTGCCCACTGCCCGCATGCTTGGCTGGGCCAGGGGCTGCCAGCGTCTGGTGAAGGGTCATAACCAGCCATCGTCTTCTCAGGTCTGCCCGAGCTCCTCCCTCAGGGTCTCACTCTCTTCTTCTAACAGGTCTCGCTGCCTGGTGGTTTTTGTGTGTTCATTTTTGCAAAGGAGACGCTGGGGAACATTTCTTCCTCTGATTTCCCCCTCCTTGTCTTTCTCCCTCCCTTTCTCCGTGCCTCTTAGAGGTCTCATGCCCTGTGCTTGTCCATTTTGCTCCTGTTGTCTCTCCTAGACTGCCGGAGTTAACACCACCGACAAAGAGATGGAAGTGCTTCACTTAAGGAATGTCTCCTTTGAGGACGCAGGGGAGTATACGTGCTTGGCGGGTAACTCTATCGGACTCTCCCATCACTCTGCATGGCTGACCGTTCTGGAAGGTATACACTGGACTTCTCCTCTCGATGTCCTGCCCTCGCCACGGGCACGGGGGGAGCATGCATTGCAGGGCTAGGGGAGACATGGAGCTGGGAGCGGTAGAGAAACGTGCTCCATGGGCCAGCAGGCACCTCCCTGCCTGCCTGTGCCCCATCCTGCTCCGGAATTTTATCCAGCCTGGAGGCTTGAATCCTCTCAGCTAAGCCAGTTTTGCAGGAACGTGGAGGCCTCCCATCAGTCTCCCTGCATCTAGCTCTCCTCTTGGCCAGGGCAATGCATGCCTGGGATCTGGGTTGAACCTGCAGCTGGGCTGTCCTCTGGGGCCGGCTCCTTCCGCCCTGGGGCCCCTTAGCCTCCCCTCCTCTGCGTGGTACTGAGGACCTTTTTGGCCAGGCCCGAGAGTCTCAGAAAAGGCTAGGTTCCTCTTCTAATTGAATGTAGGCACTCAGCAAGCAACAACCCTAGCCCACCTTCCCATGCTGCTGTCCTCTGATTTTGGAGGAGGGGAGGCTCTTACCCAGACAAGCGAATGTCAGCTGCTTTAAGTAAGACCCGTCTCCGGGCAGCTGCAGAGGGTTGATGACGCCCCATGTGTCCTCTTGGACGGCGGGTGTTTCTGCTCTCCCAAGAGGGGAGGTCTGTGTGTGAGGTCGGGAAGGAAGGAGCCTGTGGCCTGCTGCGTTATGGGATGGTGAGCACAGGTCAGCGCTGGCTGCTATTGTCTTGCATGTGGGTCTGGGTGCGGCTTTGTCCTGTTGCTTCTGGCACTGCCCTCTCTCCTCTTCCTTCTCTCTCTCCCTTTGCCCTGCTCGCCTGGCAGGGTCTGATAATGCCCCTGCTAAAGGCAGAGAAGAGTTCTGTTTTTATCATTGTCACTGTCCTTGTCCCACTTGTGCTCCCCACGTGTTCCCCATCTGTTGTCTTTGTTTCTCAACATTGGAAAAAGGAAAAAAAAAAAAAAACAGAAACACTTCTCCCTGGTATCAGCTCTGCTGTCTCTTTGTCAGGCTTTGGGGATGTATCTTTGCTCAGTCTGGGGGGGAGGAACTGGGGTGTCATACCTTGTGCATCTCTGAGAAGGTTCCCAGGGATGCCTGCCTCCATGCTAGCTGGAGTATTTTAAAGGGAAAGGTTGGGAGGAGATCTATGCAAATAGAGGGGCAGTCACAGAGGTGGGGGCCACGGATGTTCCGTGAGTGTGCTGGAGACATAACCCCTCCCAGCCATCTCATGTAGACGGGAAAGACGGATTGAACTGGATTGGCTTCTGGTGGGAATGGGGTAAATGCTAAATGGAAGGCGGGAGAAGAAAACAAACACCCCCACCTTTCCTTCTTAAGTTCGAGGAATTAAGACCTTCACCCCTATTAAACTCTTAAATTTAAGGAGTTAGAGCTTGTGAGTAGAATTCTTTTAAAAACTGCAGAAAAGTTGATTTTTCCATCTAGAACAGTCCAAATGTACTTGGAAATTAACTTCTGCCTGTGGTGTGGATAGGTGTAAATATTTACCCATCTGATCTGACACAGGTGATGGATGGAAGGTGGGATATATAGTCAGGACACAGGCTGTTTCCCCTGCTCCAGTCCTTTGTCCTCCTTCAGTGAGTGCTTCTGTTTGCCAGGCACCGTGGCATGCCCAGGTCACAGGGCCCCATCCCTGCCCTCAAGGACCTCACGGGCTATCGGCAACAGAAGCCCCTTAAACAGCTGGAGCCTATCCCCACGTGTTACGTGTTCCCAGGCTGAGGCTGTGCACATAAGGAACACATTTTGCATGGGGAGACTGAGAAAAGCATCCAGAAAAAGTGACATCTCACCTGTCTCTTGCAGGGTACCTGGCACCCACCTGGCCCAGGGAGTCCACCTGAGGCTGGGACTCGTGTAGCACAGTGCGTGCTAATCCCTCCTTGTTGGGCTCGAGTTAGGATCAGAGAGCACAGGATGCCTGATCCTCTCAGTGCCAGAATCCCAATCCCAGCCCAGGGCCCGGCTCGATGGGCTGCCCTAAAACTTCCCGGGGGAGAAGATGGGTGGTGTTTTTCTTAGGCAGCTGGGACCCTAGTTGGCTGCCCCCCACCCCGAGCACCTGCTAACCCCCTGTTCACACTGACTCAGCCCTGGAAGAGAGACCGGCAGTGATGGCCTCACCACTGTACCTGGAGATCATCATCTACTGCACAGGGGCCTTCCTCATCTCCTGCATGGTGGGGTCCGTCATCATCTACAAGATGAAGAGTGGCACCAAGAAGAGTGACTTCCACAGCCAAATGGCTGTGCACAAGCTGGCCAAGAGCATCCCCCTGCGCAGACAGGTAACAGAAAGTAGATGGGGGATTTGCACGCTCTGCACCCCCTTTTCCCCTGTGCCTCCAGGGGCTTCTCCAGGACCCTCTACTGCCCTGCCCTCTCCGCTGCCCTGAACCTACTGCTTTGGGGTTTGCTTTCTGCCTTCTGGGCCAGGATCAGTGGAAATTCCTGAACTACATGCTTCAGAGTCAGGCTTAAAGCTGCTCTAACCCCCCACATGGCAGCTGTAGCTCCCCAAGTCACCTGGCACGTGGGTTGGGAGAAAGTCCTACCTGGATTAAGCACACAGCTAATATTTGAACCGTCTCTGAGGGCCTGTTGGAGGTACAAGTGTAGAGGAGAGGACTTGAGTTGGGTCCCAAGATGCCCTCTTCTGTGTGCCCTCTCCCCTCATCCAAGGAAATGGTACAGAGCCGAGGGCTTGTGAAAGGCGAGCACTGCTAACTCTGGGAGGTGCTTTGGACATAGGGAATCCATCATCCAGGTCAGGGTTTTCACAAAACTATGAGAATATAGCCGTTACTGGATTGATAAGTTTATAAAATGTCAAGCTGGAAAGAGGTACTCGGATCATTTGGTCATTTGGTCTACTCATTTTAAAGGTGAGTAAACTGAGCTCCAGAAAGACTTGGTGGTGGTGGAAATAAGTGAGCCCTAGAACTTAGTTTTCTGACATCCCACGGTCTTTCTGCCACTCTGTTAGGGAAGGAACAGCTGATATGCAGAAATGTACCTTTGCCATTGGTGAGGAGCCCAGACTAGGAGCAGGAAAGACCCTGCTGCCACTTCCCCCCACTCCCTGCTAGAAGGGTGACCCCACTCTCCCATGCAGGTGTCAGCTGACTCCAGTGCGTCCATGAATTCTGGGGTTCTGCTGGTTCGGCCCTCACGTCTCTCTTCCAGCGGAACCCCCATGCTCGCTGGGGTCTCTGAATATGAGCTTCCCGAAGACCCTCGCTGGGAGCTGCCCCGAGACAGGTAACATTCTGACTCCCAACTTTTTAAGACGGTCCCTTGGTCGTTGTTCCAACTGTGCAAGTTGAGTGTGGTAAGGCCTTGTAGGGAGTGAAGGGGCACCAGATGTCCCAAATGATCATTTCCACTTTCTGCGCTCAGTTGGGTAAATACGGAGATTGAGATGGACTGTCCTCTAAAGGATTGAACTTCACCAGCCCTAACTTACGCCACCCTTTGTTTCCCCCAAAGACTGGTTTTAGGCAAACCCCTGGGAGAGGGCTGCTTCGGGCAGGTGGTGTTGGCTGAGGCCATTGGGCTGGACAAGGACAAACCCAACCGTGTGACCAAAGTCGCTGTGAAGATGTTGAAGTGTGAGTGACGTTCCTGTCGTTGCACAGACAATGCCTTCCCTTTCCGTGCTGACTGTGGGTCTGACGCCAAGCAGGGCACCCTCCCTGGTGCTCTCTCATTGCCCACACCTGCTACACTTCCGGTTTAGGGATTCCCGGGGTGGAGGGGGCACTCCACACCCTGAGATCGCGATAGCCCTGGTTTTTCCTCTGGGCGTCCACCTGGGTTGTGGGCAGGCATTTTTTCTAGATCCCCTTACTGGCTGGTTTTTTCTCGTCATCCTCTGCCCCACCCATTGGCACAAGCCCCATATTGCAATAACTGCTCCCGTAGGAGGGCAAGGAAAATAAAGTAGCGTGGGGAGTGGAGAGGAGAGGAGCAAGTCCCGGAGAAAGGGGCTTCTTGGGCATACACCTTATGCCCTCTCCCTTGGCTTCCCTTCCAAAATAACTGAGTCTCAACTCCTTTGCGTGTAAAGCGGATGCAACAGAGAAAGACCTGTCAGACCTGATCTCAGAGATGGAGATGATGAAGATGATCGGGAAGCACAAGAACATCATCAACCTCCTGGGGGCCTGCACGCAAGACGGTACGGGCTAAGCCAGGCTTTCCACCCCCGTGGGGCAGGCTGTGAGATGCCGGCCTAGGCCTTATGGTCAACTCACAGCGTCTGTTAGGGAGGGGATCCTGAGCAGATGGTGGGAGGGGGGATGCTCCCACCTGGGAGTACCAGTGACGAGGCGTCTCTCAGCTATACCTGGGGAGGGTGGCTGAGAAGAGGGGCCAGGTTAGCCTGAGAACACAGTGTGTGATATGAGCAGGTGAGTGTTGTGTCCAGATTAGGGCTCTTAACCCTAACTTTGCTCAGGAACTTTCTGGACTGTGCTGGGGATACCTTTTTCCCTGGTGTCCCCCAAAGCAGCAGCAGGAAAGAGGTGGTTAGGACTGGGGAGCAAGTGCCTGGCATGCAGTGGAGGGTGAGGGTTCCTTGAGGTGAAGATAAACCTGCTTTCCTGCTTGCCTGCCCTGATGGCCTCTTCATCCTCATGCGCCCCAGGTCCTTTGTACGTCATCGTGGAATATGCTTCCAAAGGCAACCTACGAGAGTACCTGCAGGCCCGGCGGCCTCCTGGGCTGGAGTACTGTTACAACCCCAGCCACAACCCGGAGGAGCAGCTCTCCTCCAAGGACCTGGTATCCTGTGCCTACCAGGTGGCCCGAGGCATGGAGTATCTCGCCTCCAAGAAGGTGTGGATCTCAAGGTTCCCCTGGGTGAAGTCGGGTGGGAACAGAGCCCTCTCAGTGCTCCAGCTTATGACTTTTAATCCTTTGATTAACTTCTTGAGCACTGACAACAGGCGCTGTCTCAGGATCAGCAGAGCCTTTGTAGCTAGTGGTTGTGGGGTCAGACTCAGGTTCAGATCTGCACAGCCACTTTCTGTGTAGCCTTGGGCAGTTACTTAGCATCTTCTATTCCTTCAAATGTAAAATAATAAGAATAATACCTATGTTGTGGAATCTGTGGGAACAAAGTGAAGTCATGTCTGTGAGAACGTGAAGCACAGTGGGTGGTGGTGAGGAAATGATAGCTTTGTTTGAGCCCCAGCCCAGTGTGGGTGTGCTGCCCCTGGGGAGACAGGACTTGCGAGCAGCCCCCATACAGACTGAACGTGTGCATGAAAGTTCAGCCGTGTGGGGTGTGAATCCACAAGCCAGGACCAGGAGAGGAGGAGACAGGTGAAAAGGCCCTCGCTAAAGCCTGGAGCCAGAGGTGTTGGAAGTGGCTGGCGGGAGGGGGCCCTGGAGGATGGAAGGAGAAGGTCGCGGAGCTGGAGCAGGGGAGAGGAGAGGGCCTGTGAGTGAGCCAGGGTGACTCGGCCGGCTGGGCGGAGATGCCTGGTTTACAGCCTCAGGACCCCCTGGCCTACATCCCAGCCTCCTCTCTCCCATCCCTTCCTGCTCGCCCTTCCTCTTCCACAGTGCATACACAGAGACCTGGCCGCCAGGAATGTCCTGGTGACGGAGGACAACGTGATGAAGATCGCAGACTTCGGCCTCGCTCGGGACATCCACCACATCGACTACTATAAGAAGACGACCAACGTAAGTGCTGCCGGTGCCGTCCCGCTTGTGGCCTCTGCCCAGGACTCTGCTGCATCAGGCTTTCTCCCACCTGGGTTTCTCCGGTGTAACCCAGAGAAGGGTGTGGAGGAGGGGTCTGGAACGTGCACTGCCTCCTCAGCCCACCCCTGCTTGTCCCCACCTTCCCCAGGCCCGCATTGCACTGCCCTGGGCCACCCCCAGCGTCCCCTGTGTTGCTTGCAGGGCCGGCTGCCTGTGAAGTGGATGGCGCCCGAGGCCTTGTTTGACCGGATCTACACCCACCAGAGTGATGTGTGAGTCTTAAATGAGCAATTGCCAGAGATGCTTGGGCTAGAGCATTTCCAATACAAGAGAGTCCTGCGTTCCTTGTCTGGATTGATGAGAGTCTCCTTCCATTTTGGAGAGAGAGAAGAAAAAACATTCTCTCTATCCATTCACTTTGTTCCCAGATGTTGGGAACGGCCTCCTGGTATTCCCCTTAGAATTAAGGATTCGAGTTGGGGGTGGGTAGGCCCAGAATGAAGTTATCTGATGTGCTGGCGAAGGAGAGATGGAAAAGACTATAGACAGGCTTAGCCCTGTGCCACAGGACCCACTGGCTGCTCATCCACAGGTGGTCTTTTGGGGTGCTCCTGTGGGAAATCTTCACTCTGGGTGGCTCCCCATATCCTGGTGTGCCTGTGGAGGAGCTCTTCAAGCTGCTGAAGGAGGGTCATCGCATGGACAAGCCCAGTAACTGCACCAATGAGCTGTAAGTGTGAGAAGACACCTGAGGTCCTGAGCTAGGCCCTGGGGAAAGCAGGGGTGTTTGGTAGGGCATAAAACAGCTCTTCCTAGTCTTCCTCCTACAGTCCTTTTGCCACAGGCTTTCTAATCTACCTGCTTGTGTCTGTCCTTCCCCTGCTCTACAACCCGGCACAGGTACATGATGATGCGGGATTGCTGGCATGCGGTACCCTCTCAGAGACCTACCTTCAAGCAGCTGGTGGAAGACTTGGACCGCATTGTCGCCTTGACCTCCAATCAGGTAAGGCTGTCCCGTCCTAGACCTCGAGGGCGTCATCAAGCCTGTTCTTTTTTTACCTGCCAGCTCTCCGGTTTCCCTTAAACAGGTGCATCTCTATGGATGCATACTGCTGCAGGGAGAACACCCAGTCCATTGCTCTTTGTCTCTCCTGTCACAGGAGTACCTGGACCTGTCAATGCCCCTGGACCAATACTCTCCCAGCTTTCCCGACACCCGAAGCTCTACCTGCTCCTCAGGGGAGGATTCTGTATTCTCTCATGAGCCGTTGCCTGAGGAGCCCTGTCTGCCCCGACATCCAGCCCAGCTTGCCAACGGTGGACTCAAACGACGCTGACCACCCTCCCCAGACTCCCCACACTCCGCCGTCAGCTGTAACGTTCACCTACAACCCCCTGCTGGACTTACTGCCTTTCCCTTTTCCCCTTTCCTGCTGGCAGGAGTCGGCTGCCCACCTGAGGCCTTCCTGTGTGGCCCACCTTCACCCCACTGAGCGCACCTCTCTTCCTCCTCTTCCTCTCAGCCTGCTTGGGAGAGAGGGGAGCAAAGAGGCAGGTACTTGCGGGGTGGCCGCTCCATTCCCTCCCTTGGACCAAGACCCTCCCTGCCACTTGGCACTGCCTGGAGGGCTGGGGAGTGGGAGATGAGCAGGCACGCCAGTGAGAGCTCACTGAGCTTTCTCGTGTTGGTTTTGTCTAGTTTACCTTAACCTGGAGCCCCTTGCATTCTGGTGGCAGGTGCCTTGTCCTCAGGGCTGTAGCAGTAGGGAGAGGTCAGTGCTTCAGGCCTCACTTGAAGGCGACCTCTGCTCCACACAGATGGTGCCAGTGGCTTATTAAATTCCGGTACTAATTTGCTTTGCTGACCAAATACCTGGTACCAGAGGATGGTGAGGCAAAGGCTGGGAGCATTGTCGTGCCCTGGGGCCCAGCCCCATACTGGGGGCTTTGTACATAGCTATGAAGAAAACACAAAGTGTATAAATCTGAGTATATATTTACATGTCTTTTTAAAAGGGTTGTTACCAGAGATTTACCCATTGGGTAAGATGCTCCTGGTGGCTGGGAGGCATCAGTTGCTATATATTAAAAACAAAGAAAAAAGAAAAAAAAAAGGAAAATGTTTTTAAAAAGGTCATATATTTTTTGCTATTTTTGCTGTTTTATTTTTTTAAATTATGTTCTAAACCTATTTTCAGTTTAGGTCCCTCAATAAAAATTGCTGCTGCTTCATTTTTACATGGGCTGTGTGAAAAGGGAGAGAATGTCATCTAAAAAAGAGTAAGACCCAACGGGCCCTGGGTTTGTGTCTATCCAGAGGGCACTGCACATCCCCTGCAGTTTCCTTTTAACCTCTTCCTCTTAGGTCCTACACGAGACCTCCCGGGGACAAACTCCAGACTTTTCCAAACCTTTTGGAAAGGCAGGAAAATAAGACATCTGCATAATGGGCAGGAGCCTCCTGTCAGTGGGCCAGAGGGGCTGGGCAGAGAGCCAAGGCCTGAGCAGCCCTCAGCAACAGATTGTTTCCTCAGAGGAAGCTGTTGGGGTGGGGGGCAGAGGAGGAGCTGGGGGCCTGCCCTGGAATAGCCAGGGCCTAGAGCTAAAATGATTAAGGGGGAAGCTAGGGAGCAGTAACAAGGGTCTGCAGCTGAAACCCGGGCACGCAGCTCCCCTCTCCGTGAGGGAAGGGAAGGAACTCTGTCACCTGAGACTAGTTTTACGTGTCAGGTCCCTCGCTTCATTTTTCCTCACGTATTCTCTTCATGATCCTCCCCTAGACCATTCTTCCCGCATCCGTGTGACCAGACAACATTGTTGGGACTATCACAGACCTTGGCTTCCTATAGTTCTTCCTGTACAAACTCCACCCCATTCGTCAGGAAAGGGGGGGGGAACAAAACCGGAAGGTTTTTGTATCTTGGCTGCTTGGAAATTTACTTCTGCCACCTGCTGGCTATCTTATACTCACTAAGTGGATTCCGGCTTCTAAGTATCCTATTGCTCAACCTACTACCACTCAGCCTCCACACTTAAAGCTTTTTGCAACTACTGCTGGATTACTTCTGAATACTTTTTACAAAGGAAAGTTCAATAAACTTTCATTTCTGTGGGGACAAATGGGATAGCTGCTTTAAGTTTCCTTTCTGAGCGAGGTATTTTGGGCAGCTGCAGCGTTGGTCATTATTGTAAAATTCTCTTACCCTTGCTTCTCTCTGTAAATATGCAACTGTCAAGATATTAAAATTTGTGTTTATGTTTAAAGAAGGCATAATTTGGTGAACAGAGCCAGGAAATGAATTTTAGCTCTTAAAACCATTTGCTTTGGGAACGTATACTGGTGTCTGTCTTTGTAAAATATTGGTGATAATTTCTGCCTTGCCCTACGTTGAAGCAATGTTGTGTGAATGGATGGAGAAGCTATAAAGGACTTTATATTCCTGGGGGAGAGGTGCTGGAGAAATATATGGCACTATTATAAAAGTGATGTCCTTGCCATTACTACGCAAATCACCTACCAATTTCCCCAGACACCGAACTGGTGGTCAGATAAAAGAGAGTGAGATTGACCTGAAAGAAAATGAAATGGCCATTTTACTTAGATGACCAGATTGGGTCTCTCGAGGAAAGGAATCCAGTTTATCTAATGAAGACATTGTGCTGTCAGGGCGCTGAATCTGTCTGGTTTCCTGAGAGTTAAGAGATTAGGGCCTGGGATCACCTCAGCATTAATCAATACTGCCTGTCTTCCCTGATTGCCACAGGCTGGGGAACGTCAGTCCCTTGGTGCCGCTAATGTACTGTATTGATCTCAGGTAAGTAAGATTGAACGTCAGATGAAGCAAGAAATCCATTTCGCCAATGATAATGAAGTCGCTGTGTTTATCAGCCTCCACTGGGTGGAGCCAGCAGGCTAAAATCTCAGTCACATTCGGTAACGTGCCAATTTTCTTTCAAGTGATTGAGTTTACCTGCAGATGTGTACCGGTGGGAAACGGGAACTCTTCAGCCTTAGGTTTTGGCATTACAGAGCATTTATGTGACGTCAGTGATGACTAGTGTTGTAATGAGCAAAGTACAGAGTTAGACGTGGCCCAGTGCAGGTTCATGAGTGTAAACTGCCACCCACACTTCTCTGCTCCAGCAGAATTCTGTGTATGAAACACAAGCCACTTCTAACATCACCACTGAAGCCGGGTTTTAGAGAAAGCCTAAAAAATATATAACCAGTGAGATTTTCAGCAGCTGGTAGAGCTAAGATTATGTATCTGTAGGAAAGAGTAGAGAGCAGGGAAAGGAAAAAGCTTTGAACGATTTGGAATAGCCTTCCATTTCCCTCAGCTGATGAGAGCCGGGCAGAGGGAGACCAGCAAGGATCCCGCCGCTGAGAGGGACGCGGTCTGGGACGCGTTCTTTCTAGGTTGGCAGTTAACAGCATTCAGGACTCTACCGTAATGCCTCACAGATGCACGTCTTGGCAGGTAGAAGTGATACATTTACCAAACGTGCAGCCTGCAGCCGCCCAGAGGTTTAATTGGCTTTTGTTACTCCAGAAGGGCTAGGGTCAGTGGTGTGCTGCCCTGATGGTGCACTTCTCCCCACGTCAGAGATGCTTGTTAATCATTCACCAGAACACTGCTAGCTAGGTTTCGGCACGGCTACATTGTTAATATGGAACCCAGCAGTCAAGTACCTGAAGTAAGGAAACAAGAAACCTTTGACTTCTCTGAGCTACTATGTTAAGAACAGGGAGAGAAGTGTGTCAAGTATCTGATACGTCTACATGTGCCAAAAGGGGGTGAAGGCCAGCGGGGCAGAGGGTGACTCGGAGCCCCTTGACCTAACTGTTCCCACTGTTTGTAAGGAAAGCCAGAAAGAACTGTCGAGCAGCCCGACAGTGCACATGAATCATTCAGCTAAAACAGGATTGAGCAAGCTTGCTAATCCCTTTCCCGCATTCAACTCTTGAAATGTTCTAATTAAAATAAACACCCCGTCATCGCAGAAAGGGGAAATTTTATTGTGAATCACCTTGCTAGGCCTGTGGCAGGACTCATGGAATGCTGCATTTGCGCAGTAGGGAGCCATTCCCACAGAGCTGGGGTGCCTAGCACTACACAGTGGAGCCCGGCCTCTGACGGAGAAGAGGCCTGGGAAGCATTTTAAAGGGCATGCTCTTGCTGTAAAGTGCTGGTGACATTTCTTATCTAGGTGATCCCAGACTGGACAGAGCTGCATTTTACTTGGTTTGACTGACTTCCATCTAACTGCTTTCAATTTCACGGAAGTAAAGAAATCTAATTTTATCACCCACAGCCCAAAATACCTTTTTCCTGTCTAACTTCTCCCCAAAGGAAGAAAGCTGTTGGTCAGCTGATGGCAATCTATTAAGTTTTTTCAGTATTAACAATACTGAAAATGAACATAAATATCTGAACATAATTACATCAGACTTAACAAACCCTGTGACTAACAAAGTCTTATTTGTGAAAGACCAGAAAAACACACACGTAGCACAAACAAATGGTTAAGCTTTAAACCCTTAATTATGTTTCCTAGCAAAATAGTGGCTAATGAAAGCCATATGTGCTGGAATAGTGGCAGCCTCCCAGATTCCCGCAGCCCGCAGGCCCAAGGGGGGTGGGCGGGTGTCTGTCGAAACAGCTGAGCAACAGCCAAACCTTTGGATTGCCAGTCTGTTTAACTCCTTATTTACTCCTCCAAGGAGCTTTTTCTTCCGTATATCCAGCAAAACTTTACTTGGAAGTGTATCTGTCTCACCTCATAAGGCACTGGGTTTCCAGGGCATTGTTCCTACTGATGGGTCATTCTGAAAAAGTTGGCCAGCTGCTCTTACAATGGTTTTTGGAGTTTCCAAGTTCTTACTCAGGATTCCAAGCCATGGGAGGCAGAGGTACCTAAGGCGCCAAGCTGATTCCATTACGTAAAAACAGCCTTCCCTTTAAAGGACATGCGCACAAATACGAAGCTGTTGGCAAACAACATGGGGGTGGGAAGGGGGCTTTTCACATGCAGAATTTGTAAAGTTCGTTGGAAACCTACATGACAATGGTACGGAGGAAGTGGACTTGGCAGTTGTATTTCTTTAAATGGTCTGTTCTTGGTCTCCCTGCTGCCGTCATCTGGATGACTGGCCCACGGACTAACTGGCTGATCCTCGATCTCAAACCAGATAGGGGCAGTCTTAATAGGGAGGTCCTGGACGCCAAGGCAGAGGGCAGGAAGCTGGAGAGAGTGAGCTTCGGCGTCCTCAAGTGGTCCTCAGGCTCCTTTTGAACTAGCCTTGCTGTTCTGGGATGTCTTTTGTGATTTGGCCTGGAGTGTCTAGGTACAAAACATAGCGCTTTAGCACTGGTCACAATTAGATGTTAAGCTCTTTAGGAGTCCCTTTTTTGTGTCCTTGATCAAAATAACAACAAACCACAAAGTCAAAACTGAATTTATAATTTATCTTGGTAATAAAAATCAAAGAGGCATGCAAACAAGACCCCGTGTGCCTTGAGATCATTTTCTGGATGTTTATCCCGTCTGTGTGT
>JAQZBX010039953.1:0-22847 GCA_029593785.1 Cabassous unicinctus
TGAGTGAAGCAAGCCAGACACAAAAGGACAAAAACTGTATGAATGCGTTACTAAGAACCAAATATATTGTGTAACATATTGTTTGATAAAAAAAAAAATTTTATATGTACCCATTACATTTAATGGAGAAATGTATATATTTATTCATCTGTGTTCACTTTTTAGTTTTTAATTGTTTATATTTTCAATTACTAAATGTACAAATAAAGTTAAAAAAAACTGAATACAAACAGAATCAAATAACCTTAAATATATATCAACTTGATAAAATCTTTAAAAGAAATAATAGCTGAAAACGTCCCAAATTTAGTGAAAGACATGAATATACACATCCAGGCAGCCCAATGAGCTACAAATAGGATAAACCCAAAGAGATCTGTCCACACAGAGATATTTATAATTAAACTGTTGAAGTCCTCCTGAACAAAGAAAAGATCCTAAAAGCTGCAAGAGAAGCGAATTGTCAGTATAAGTTATCCTCAATAAGATTAAGAGCCAATTTCTCACCAGAAACCATAGAGGTGAGAAGGCAGTATGATGATATATGTAAAGTGCTGAAAGAAAAAAATTTCCAGCCAAGAATTCTATATCCAGCAAAAGTGTCCTTCAAAAAATGAGAAAGTTAAAGACTTTCCCAGATGCTGAGTGAGTTATTCATCACTAGAACTGCCCTACAAGATATGTCAAAGGGGTAAAAGAAAAGAACAATAGACAGTACCTAAAAGCCATTTGAAGAAATAAAAATCTCCAGTAAAGGTAACCACATGGGTCAATATAAATGCCAGTTATTGTTTTCTTTGTAGATCATTCTATTTTTTCTTGCATGACCAAAATACAAATGCATAAAAATAATCACTTTTCTATGTTATTGGACATTCAAAATATAAAGAAGTATTTTGTGACAAGAACAACATAAAGAGGGGGACAGAGGGGTATAGAGGCAGATATTATAAATGCTATTGTACTTAAGTCGGCATTAATTCAAACTAGATTGTATAGGTTTAAGATTTTAAAAATAAACCCATGGTAACCACAAATAAAATATCTAAAAATTATACAGAAAAAGAAATGAGAAGGTTATCAAACAATTACACTACAAAATATGAACTATACCCAAAAGAGGCAGCAATGGAGGCAATGTGGGACAAAAAAGGTATAAGATATAAAAGAAACAAATGGCAAAATGGGTCAAGTAAATTCTATCTTATCAGTAATTATTCTGAATATAAATGGATTAAGCTCTCCATACAAAACACAGAGATTGGAAGAATGGATTTATAAACATGATCCAACTATATGGTGTTTACAAGAGATATACCTTACATCCAAAGACACAAACTCATTGTAAGTGAAAAGTTGTAAAAAAAAAATTCCATGCAAGTAGTAAACAAAAGAGTTGAATGGCTATACTAATATCAGACAAAATAGACTTTAAGTCAAAAACTGTTACATGAGACAAAGAGGGACACTATATATTAATAAAACGGTCACTCCACAAGAATGCTAATAGAGGTAATAAACAAATTCAGCAAAGTTGCAGGCTACAAGATTAATGTACAAAAATCAGTTGGGTTTTCTACTCACTAAATGAGAGAGAGTGTGGTTTCTTATACAAATGGTTTTTTGAAAACTGGATATCTACATGCAAAGAAAAAAAAAGTTGGATTCCTATCACACACCATATTAAAAAATGAATTCTAAATGGATCAAGGACCTAATATAAGAGCTAAAGTCATAAAATTCTAGACAAAAGCATAGGGGAAACCTTCATAACCTTGCAGTAGGCAGTAATTTCTTAGATATGACACTAAAAGTACAATCAACAAAAGGAAAAGTAAATAAAATGGACTTCATAAAAAATTTAAAATTTTGTATGTCAACGGACATTATCAAGAAAGTGAAAAGACCACCTATAGAATTGGAGAAAATGATTGCTAAACATAGGTCAGGTAAGGATTTAATTCCCAGAAAATGTAAAGACAGCTACAACTCAACAACAAAAAGATAAATAACCCAATTAAAAATGAGAAAAGAACTTGCATAAAAACTTCTCCAAAGACAACATACAACTGGTTAGTGAGAAAGTTGAACATAGAATTACCATATGACCTGATAATCCATGTGTAGATACATATTCCAAATTATGAAAGCAGGGCCTTGAACAGATATTTGCACACCAGTGTTCATAGTGGCATTATTCACAATTGTCCAAAGATGGAAACAACCTATGTGTCCATCCAACCAAAGAATGGATAAACAAAATGCAATATATACATACAGTGGAATATAAATATTAATAAGCAGTAAAATGAAATGAGGTTCTGAAACATGCTACAACTTGGATGAATTTTGAAGATGTCATGTTGAGTGAAATAGGTCAGATACAAAAGGACAAATATTGTATGATCTCACGTATATGAAATACCCAGAATAACAAAATTTGCAGAGATTGAAAGTTGATTACAGGTTACCAAAGGCCAAGGAGGGAATGGGAATGGGGAGTTGGGGTAATGGGTACAGAGTTTCTGTCTGAGGTGATGAAAATGTTTGGGTATTGGCTGGTAGTTATGGTATCACAGTATTGTGAAAGTAATTAATACCATTGAATTGTACATTTGAAAGTGGTTAGAATGGGAAATTTTAAGTCATACATATGTTAGTACAATAAAAACTTTTTTTAAAACATGGACAAATTCTTAGTATAATATCAAGTAAAGAAGAACACACCAGGATGCCAAATTGCATATACAATAAAAACACAGCTATGTAAAAGTAAGTCAAAGAGAAGTCACAAATCAAATAAAATACTAGAAAGAAATGCACCAGAATGCTAACGGTGATTATCTCTGTGTATCAGGACCATGAGTAAATTTCCTTATGCCTCCCTCTATTTTTCCATGTTTTTTGTGGAGAACATATATTGCTTTCATAATTGAAAATTATATGTAATTTATTTTTATAGAAACAATCCATTTATCTTAAGATGAAACTAAAATAACATATTTATTACTTATATACTGCTAACCATGTATCAGACATTGTTTTATGCAATTAATCTTCAATAACCCAATGATCTAATTTATTGTTACCATTATAAATCTGAGGAAACATTGGAATAAGGAGGTTAAGTAACTTGCCCCAAATTATACAGTTTTGAAGCTGAGATTATTCAAATCTATGTAGGAAACGTTTGGTCTGTACAATATTTACTGTAAAGTTGCACAAATTAAAATTTTTATGTTTTTATTTAATATTTTAAAATATTTACCCATGTAGCCACCACTGAGCACTGACTTTATAAAATAATATCAGAACATACTTATTTAAATCAGCATTTCTCCATTCTAATAGATCAACAGGAATATGTCATGTTCAGATGTGATGCCATTTTTATTATTGTAATAAGAATAGCTATCCCTTACAAGGGCATAGAATGGGCAAAGGAGTAAGCAAAAGAGATTTACATGTTTATCCTATTTACTTCCCACAACAATCATATTGGTAGGAACTATTCTTTCCCCATATTACAGATGAGATCATTAATTCAGAAAGTTTCATTTACCCAACGTCATTAGTCTCCAGAGTGCATACTTGTAACCAACAAAAATTAAAAACATTCTTGAAAACTTCCTTGAAAGTCCACATATAGTATATCATCAACAAAAGCAAAATATTCATTCTTGAAGGACAATATTAATTTCTTTCAAATTAACAGAGGAAAGATAGAAAAAAACCTAGTGGCAAATATGGGTATTAAAATTGGATGATGCTTTTTCATCCAATTATGGATGAAAAACAATCTGTTGAAGCAGAGTCTCACCAATGTGTGGTCCTGGGGCCAATTTTGATGATTAGATATTTTCTGTTTAGCTACCACAATTTTGATGATTAGATATTTTCTGTTTAGCTACCACAATATTGGCATGCACCAATCTGTGTTTTTTTCCCAATTCAATTTAGTTGTCAATGTTTAGAAATCAGGAGATATCACATACCAAATATCAAGTTTTCTTGAAAAAATATGCCCAGGTTCCAATGAGCTAAAAATGGGCTGTGGCTCCCCCTCTTTAGATGGTACTTTGTTTCTTTACTCCCCCAAATGCCACCTTTCCCTATTATTTCCCAGTCATTGAGATTAAGTGCCAGTTACTCTTTATTATGACACTTAGGCTGTTATTTATTTTATCTAGCAGAATTGAGGGAAATTTTTATTGTATCTGTGCTCTTTGGGAAACATAAGTTCAGAGGAGAGGCCCCCATTTTTCATGAAAAATGGAAATGTGTATTTTATTGTGGAATGATGACTATTCCTATGTGTTTAATATGCCAATATTTTGTGTCTCTGTCAAAAGAATACCATATAATTCACTGACATGAATAAAACCATAATAAGAATTATGGCCAATATATGGAAAACATATGGTAAAAAGCTTAATTAACTGAAAAAGACTGATATTTAAACAGACTTATTTTGTAATGCAAATAAATGTAGTCATGCTGCAGTAAAATGCAAATATATATTAAGTGAATAAAATTACGTGGGCATTGAAACTTTTGATGACAGGTAAGTTTATAACTGTCTACAGATTATACCAGAAATTATGCATCACAAACAGAAACAAGAAACAAGCATTTGCAAATATATCTTGTCTTAGTCTTCCTAAGCTGCTATGACAAATATCATGCAATGTATTGTCTTAAACAATGGCAATTTATCAGCTTATAGTTTTGAGGCTAGAAGAAGTACAAAAATCAAGGCATCAGCAAAGCAATGCTTCCTCCCCAAAGTCTGCAACTTTCTCGTACTTGTGACCAGCAACCCTTGTCTTGTATCTCCGCCTTGTCACATGGCGATGTCCTCTCCCTTCTCTTCCATTTCCATTGACTTCCAGTTCTGGCTCCTCCCTGTGGTTTTCTCTAACTGTCTGAATTTCATCATAAAAGACTCCAGTAAATCCAGATTAAAACTGAATCTCAGTTGGGTCACAACTTAACTAAAAAGAACGACTTCAAGACACCCTATTTACAACAGCGTTTTGGTTTTCTAGCTGCCAAAGCAAATACCATGCAATGGGTTGGCTTAAACCCATTGCATGGTATCTATTGACTTATAGTTTTGAGGTTAAAAGAAGTTCCAAAGCAAGGCATCATCAAAGCTATGCTTTCTCCCAGATGACTGGGGCATTCTGGGGCTGGCTGCTGGCAATCCTTGGTCCTTGGCTTTTCTGTCACATGGCAATGCATATGGCAGTCTCTCTTGACTTCTCCTTTCTCTTCTGGGTCCTGTTGATTTTCAGCTTTTGGATGTTCCCTGTGGTTCTCTCTCTCTCTCTCTCTCTCTCTCTCTCTCTCTCTCTCTCTCTCACTGTGACCAACTCTATAAAGCCTTCAGTAATAGGATTAAGACCCATCCTGATTCAGGTGGGCCACCCTTAGCTGAAGTACCCTCATCAAAAGGTCCTATGTACAAGAGTTCACACCTACAGGAATGAATTAAGTTTAAGAAAAAAAAATGTTTTTCTGGGGTACCTGGTTCCAAACCACCACAAATGGGTTCACACAGGAGTGCAGATCAAGATTAAGAACATGTGTAAATTGTGGTACATAATTCAATCTAACACATAAGTCTAATTAGAAATATAGTTGAGTATAGAAGATAGACAACAACTTACAACACGTTCTGTGACAAGGTTAAAACATTCTTGAGCTTTCTATCATAGTTGCTGAAAGTCCAAATGTAAATAAATCTACCTATTTGGCTATATTATTCATTCTGTAGATGAGAATTTTGATGGGACTAAAGTAACTTGTGGTATGGGGCCAGGACAGGCACAACTTAAGAATATGTTTTATTTTGTGAGATCAAATCCTGAAATTTGAATGTGCTAATATAATTGGTGAGCATAAATAAGGGTTTTGTTCTTACAGTGGTTTGAAACTTATATCCAAGGCAGCAATGTTTTGGTAGGACAGAGAATTTACATGTACTCAGTGTGTCATTCATTAGCTGTCTCTCTGGGCTAAAAATATTAACAATTGAAACACATCATGAAAATAGTCATGGAAAACTTACCCTGGACATGCCCCCATGGCTTGCACTATAGATGTTTTTATGCTTTGCTTAATGAAATTGAGGCCTGGTTATTAGTCTATCATACTACACAAAGATTAGCAGCTTTGATAGGGCATAGTGCTATCTATCCATCTATCTATCTATCTATCTATCTATCTATCATCTATCCACACACACACACACAAACACACACCCATACATGCATAAATCCATACTCACATTCATACAGGACTGAAAATAACTACTTGATCTTGAGATTCAAGTGCAAATATCCTCCTGACACTGGTGAACGCCCAATAAAAAACTTGGCATTTATTGGTGGATATGTTAACCATCAAAATTGTTTAAATTTCTCTGCAATAGTTTGTTCAAGTAGTTACAAAATGTATGATTTCAGTCACTCATTCTTAGAGGAACCATATATTTGAGAAATTCAGATGGCACAAATCATTTGACTCATTTTTCCTTTGCTGAGATTGTTTTACAAACACAAAAAGAATGGTCTGATTTATGTTACCCAAATTCTAGTTTTAAAGACCAAATTCTTAAAACACAAAGTTATTGAATTCTAAATTATAATAAAATTAATTGATATCATTCAGTTTACTTTTATAAGTTAAAATGGTTAATGCATAAATGGGA
Organism: Cabassous unicinctus; assembly: GCA_029593785.1. Lineage (NCBI taxonomy): Eukaryota > Metazoa > Chordata > Mammalia > Cingulata > Chlamyphoridae > Cabassous > Cabassous unicinctus. Next base: position 6,716 of record JAQZBX010039953.1, read on the forward strand.
TAGGAGTCCTAAAGTTACAAAGGGGTTACTACTGTTAAATCATTGTGCAATAGAGTTGACACTGAAGGCTAGAATTCTATAAAGTATAAAAAGTCTTGTACACAAATTCTATGCATGGTTGAAAGTAGCTATATTTGAGAACATGTATTTTCCATTGTGAAATAAGGAAAATTAAACATTTTTTATAATTAAGAGAGGCATTGCTACAGAATACACACAACCCAAATTTGATACTGGAACAGAAGAAAGGGTGAATTGCTTTTTGGAGCCAAACCAAAGAAGTCATGGAATATAAAAAGAAATTTAATCCTAATATTTAATGCATTTTACCATTTCAATTAAAAGTAAAATAAAATAATAGTATACACTCATAATATTGTACAATAAAAATAAATTTGGATTACATTTTGAGTGGTTGATTTTTTTTTTGTCATCCATCCCATTTCATTCATTTTCTTTGTTTGGCTGGCTTGTGTAGCCCAACTCTAAAGAAGTGAGACATGAGCAGTTTCAAAGGAGAATATTGTAACTGAAAAAAATATAGAGCCTATTAATTTTTCTACTTACAAAGGAACTGCACACATTTGCATACAGTTTATAATAATGTTGATACTTATTTTGTAGTCATATCTCTGAAATAGTAGAAGAACGTGCCTTTGTTAAAATTATAGGAAAAGTTTAGAAAGGTAAAAATGTAAGGTTATTCAATTTCAAACTTTTTGAAAAGGAACTATTATACGGTTCATCTTTATTAAGAATATTAATTAGAAAGGTGATAATGTTACACAGGTTATAAACGTGTTATTGAACTGCAGCTCAAACAGTACTGAAAACTAAATGTGAAGGCACTGCAAACCAGAATTTGACAAATTTCTCACAAGCAGCTACTGCAATTATAACAACTATTGTGTAAAGATTCTACCCATGTTTGAAAGTAGAAATTTTGCTAATATGGAAAAGGTTAGATATCTTTCCAAAGGGGGCATTATCTTTTCATTAAAAATAAATGAATTTGATCTTTGGCTCTAGTTGGTCCTAAAATTCACAATTTTATGTTTCTCTTATATTGAAAAAATTATTGTTAAAGTTTCTATTTAAAATCATAATAACATTCTTTACTGTCAAGGGAGGGTGTCATCTTTTCTCTCCTATATAAACAATATCTCAATTATCAAGGTTATGATGAATTATATTGCAAAGGGTAATATTATCCATGTCTGCTGAAGATAAACTAAATTAAATGGACAAATAGATAAGATGTAAAGAAGGATATTAAGAGATTATGGAATTACTTCCACCAAGATCTTTAAAAAGAGCCCAGATACCCATCTGCTTACAATAGTTTAGGTAAAGTTTGCCTGAAACCAGAAGGATGAAGCAGAAAGATAACCTCTAGAGGTTTTCTTCAACCACATTTTTTCTAAGATTTCACTCTATTTCCCTCTAACTGGACTGGCATCTGGTGATGAAGATTCTGGCCAGCACAGATTTTTTATCTTAATGTTAGAAACAGTGTCACTCCAATTTTTAAGTGATATTTTCCCATCTTAAAAAAAAAAAATACCCAAAGAGAAGAATTACAAAGGTTCCAACTTAAAAAAAAAAAAAATTAAATATGGTCAATCCAGGTGAACATTACTAAAAGTCAGGGCTGCCACGTGAACAATTTAAAAATCCTACTGCACTTTTTTTTTACTGCAGCTTCACTGCCAAGTAATGATTCAGGATTTCAAACAGAATTTTTAAATTTTCACCATATAATTGAAAAGTATATTTTTAATAAACTGGGATTTATTCCCTTAATGCTAAAAGGGGGTCAAAATATCCACTCAAAAACAAAACAAAACAAAAAAAACCCACAGTTTTCGGGTAACCTTAAATAATAATAGAATTCAGGGCCATGGCATAAGGCCATGCAGGTTGGGCAACTTGCAAAGCCAAAGGCGATAAGGGAGCTGCCGTACGCATGAACCAGCATGTGAATGGCGCCCCCTAGAGGAAGGGAGTGCACAACGGACTGCCTTGGATCGACTGAATTTGAAGATGGCCCATTCCTTTCATAATTGTTTTCATCGTCATTCATTATACAGTATCATAGAAAGTTGGGTTTAATAAGTGCTGATTATTTACTGTAGGAAGTTGTTAAATAGTTCAGTTTATAAGGGAATTCTGAAAGATATCGTTTCTTTTGTTAAAACACCCAAAATATCTTTGCCATTTCAAATCTTGCTAATGTGTTTTTCCTGCTAGTTCTTATTCATAGAAAACTCTAAATTATTTGTGGCACTGATAATAGCTTTAACTCGGTCATATTCCTGAAATTGTGACATTTTACAAGTATTCTGATAGTTTTATTAGCTTCACGAGCAGGGAGAAACCTCTTCCACCATACCATATGCCAGAATGGCTTATGTATTGAAATTTTGCACAAAATATTAACAGGTATAAGACATTTTTTCTGCAGTTTGGAGAGTTTGTTATTTATTCAGGATATAATAGTAATTGTTTAGAACTGAGGTTTTCTACAGATAAGCTTGTTTTGTTCTGCAAAAAAATTGATCAGCAGAGATTGTGAGTAAATCTAAGTCAACTACTTAGCAAGCTTTACAAAGAAGATCAATGAAATACTGTAGGTACTTTAACGTGTGCCCCAAAATACTGTGTTGTGTGACTTCCAGTGGTAAATGACTTGAATTTCATATATGGGTAGCATCATTCAGTGAAGGGCTTGAGAGAAGAAAGTAATCCAGGGAAAAGATGTCTCTTTGGCTTTCCATAAATCAGACGCTCTCAGTTCACTTAACTTGAGAATAATTCTTTAGCTTCGTGACAGACAACTAGAAGAACGATGGTTAGGAAAAAATGTGTTGGAACCACTACCTCAAGAAGACAGTGATATTTTTTAAAGCTGCTACAATCTTTACATAGGTTTTTAATTCATCAGAAGAAGAAAATATTTGCATTTCACAAAATAAATACATATGGCTTACAACACAATCTACACATTTTCATTTTATAATTATAGGTAACGTATAATCAAGGATGTGTTGGGTGTTTTTATTAGATAATTTGCAATATTCACTAAAAGTAAAATCGAATATTTGAATGTTATATAAAAATCCCTAACTGGAGTTTATTGATAAGGTAACTGATTGTAAATAGGTAACTCTTTAACTGAAATGTTTATAAAATTTTATTTTGAAATTCTATTTTTAAGAAGAGAAATTGCATACTAATGTGCATGACTATATTTCATTTTAATAAAGACAAGAAAGAGATGCCTCCAGTAATTTAATACAGCTGCAGAAAAGGCTTACATGGCTACAGCAACTCACTGCCTGGTTTCTCTTTCAATTATACTGTAATCATTTAATGAGAAGAAACATTTATCACATTTCTGATTCGATCCTAGAAAAGACCAGTTATCCTTGTTTATGTTTTATACTTTTTTTCATGATATTGAATATATTTATATGACTCATTGTAGCTTCTGTTCTCATATAACACATATATCACTTTCTGCAAAGAATTCAATAAATTAACAATGTTTCTGGCCACTACTCAGAGGAAAAAATTCAAGCATACTTTATAAATCACTAGTCCAGTTTAACATGAATTAAATGCATAAAATCCATCAGTGTCTCTGGAGTTTTGCCCAAAACATTTGAAAACCACAAATAAAGCAAATTTGATGTTAGTTTGGTGTGCAAAAGATTCTCTTTTCCCTCGTGTTTCAGAAAGATAATAAAGCATAAGTAACGTGATAAAAAATAGTTTAAGACTTACAATAAGTCTGTTTAGTAGAGTTTAAAACTGGCAGGACACTTAGTCATTCCATTTTTTCATTTCTTGTTGTTAAAGATTCCATTGTAGTACCTGGAAAATGTGTGTATATGCTAGGAAACATGCAGTTTATAGTATTCACTTCAAAACAGTCTGCATTTGAAAACAAGGTTTGGCAAAAGAAATCAGCAAAGACATGGGGAAAATATTAAAATCACTTTGGGAGTGACAGCAAAAAATGGAATGAGACAGATTCCTCCAGTCTGATCCTTTATGATTCTTTTCTAGCTATTGAGTAAATAAATTTCAATCCCCTAGTATAACTGAAGGGGGAAAAAACATGATTATCATATCACTCAGTGTTTCATACCTTTAAATTCAAATCTGCTATAACTTCATGCTGTATAAAATGCCTTTAACATTTTGTTTCTTAACATAAGTATTAAATTTTGTATGATTAAAAATTTATTTACATCTCTTCCTTAATTTAGGTTTATTTGCTATTATTGCCATCCCTAACCCATCTTGGCAAAGATAACTTTCTGTACATTACAGCAAGAGAAGTTTTAAAGCATAGGGTAGCATTCCTTGGCACAGAATTAGACTTTCAAAGCCAATCTTTGGTAAGAGTAAAACATGAAGGGAAATGGCTTTGACCGCTTCAGCCTCTTGGTTCGAAAGATGTGCATCATAATGTTTCACAAGAAAAAAAATTGGCGGGATATCACTGCAATTACATGTTTTTAGAATTTACTTAAAAGAATTACCAGATAGCTGGCAGCTATAGGACCCAAACGAAGAATTCCTCATATATCAGAGACCTACAAAGAAGAAATCTCTTTCCCCACTATTATAAAGAGACCCTCTAAAATGTTTATGAAACAAACAAACAGAAAGGGAGGCAGGAAGAGCATGTTTTAAAATAAAATCGATTAAATGCAGAGCTGAGGCGAAGCCAGCACAAGTTGGAGGGAGAAATTTGGTGCCTAATGTTCCTTTCTTTTCCTAAAAGTGCTATAAAATCCTTAATGGCTACAAGTAGTTGATATTTTCTGAAGATCTTTGGGACACCCAAATGGCGGTATTTTCAGAAGAGCTTTCCCCTGTATCATTCGAGAGTCATTGTGCAGAGCTGGTTTAGAGAAAAGGGAGATCTGCTATTGATTGAACTGCAGACACCTTTCAGTATTCTGCTTAAGATGATGAGGATCTTGAAGAAAGTGCTCTCAAAGTCCAGACATTTTAAATATCCTACCTCTTTAATATATCTAATGTTCCATAGCTCTTAAAGAGTCTATTCTGCCTTTGATACATGCGCTTGGCTCTCATCAGTGCTAATGGGAATTAACAACAAAATGGACCCTTAATCATTTATCTCACATCATGGAAAGGCATGATTTGCGGACTTGATTAGGGCTGTAACTGAACAAGGTAGTATAAAGATTTGATTCTCTTCAAACATGTCTATTGCAATAATTCAACTGGAAACTCATAAAATTTTCTTCTCCTTCATATTTTACCATTCTGATCATTATTTAAGCATATGACCTAAATCTTGTAAAAACATTAAAGGCATTTGAAAACCAGTTATTTACAAAATTAAAAGACATGTTCATTTAACATTCATTCAGCATTTATTTGGTATACATCAATTTATAACACTGATTGCTTTTGAAAGTGAAAACTATTTGCTTTTCACACTGTGTGAAAAGTATTTTCATTTGTTCGTTTTTACTAGGTTTCAAGTTTTTAAGAGACACATACTTTTAGAAAACCTTACCATTTATGTGACACACATTTAATAATTCAAGTTGAGAAAATATTAATCTATGCAAATATACCACAGGCAACACAGAATGTGTATTCCTTAAGGCAAAGCAGAGTGAGATCTGGGAATTTTTGTGGATTTGGGTTATCTTGATACTGATTATCTGAGCACACCTGGTTTCCATGCTGCTTCTCGCTGTCTTTACTTGTACTGCTTTTCACCACCTCTAGGATGTGCAGTTTACCTCCCTAAAGACATATTTACTCCTAACAAAGGGCGTTCTTTTACAAAAACTCCAAGCCAAATTTTTTTAACACTGCCAGAAATAGTATTTCTGACTTCCATTCTTGAGTTTCAGTGTTTCTCGTTGCGGTTATTAGACCACCAACATGCTGTGGTAAAAAAGAGGTAAAGAATACAGATGTCAGATGATTATGAACTTGATGGTTCAATTTTTGGTTTGTTTGATTTGTGGTTTTTGAAGGAAACATCATCTGACAAAATTTTACTTAATTTAATATCAACTCCCTCTAAACATTCATACAAAAATTTATATTTTAAAAACGAAGCAAGAAGGCAATATATATTTGGATTTTAGAAATTCAGCTATAATATGGCCAAAATAATATATTCCTAACCATAAGAAAGATGACTACAAATTATTATTCAATGCAAATTATTGGTTTTCCTAAGATTCAAGAATATTAATTTAATACCTTAAACAAAAATAGTGAATGCCGATAACCAGAAGGAAAGTATGATATAAAAACCAGTATCTTGCTCATATAGTATGATAGCCAAGTAGAAAATTTTAAAGATCTTAACCACAATAGAAATAAAACACAAAATTCTGTTATAAACTTAACAAGCAATGTACAATTTCCACCAAAATAGTACTAGGGATTTTACTGAGAAAACTTAAGGAAAATCAAGAAACATAGATTTACCTATTTCCTAACTGAGAAAATAAAATATTTTAAAGATGTCAAATATTCCCAGATTTCCTGAGACAATTCCAGGACTGAATAGAAAAAATTTAAAACCTCAACAATTGATTCTGGTAATCATCCAAAGAACAATGGGTAAAAAGAGTCTAGAAAAAAATTTAAATTACAACATGATGATATTAAAATATTCTAAAATATACAAAGTATAAAATATATTTCAATATATAATAAGTAAAATGTGGTATTTAGTAAATAACCATAATAATAAAATTGCCTAACAATACAGAATACACAATTTGACAGGTAAATTGAATGGTATGCACAGTCCCTAGTATATATTATATTGCATTTTCTGATAATATTGAGTACCTCAAATTAATGAATCATTTAATAATTGGTGTCAAGATAACTATTTAGAAAAAAAGACATAGATATTTAAATAAATTAAAAGCTAAATAGAACTATTTTTAAATAAAAAATGTAGGTAGATAATATTGGAGTATTTTTATGCAAAAAATAGTAAAACACATTAAAGAAGAAAAATATAATAGATTTTAGTATGTAAAAAGCAATATTATTGTGTGCCAAAGTCACCAGTCACAGAACTAAAAGGCAAGAAGAAAACTGGTTGAAGTATTTATAATATTGTGTCAAGTGGTAAATATTTTAATATAATAAAATCTCTTGTGAATTAATATGAAAAAGACAAATATCTAATAGAAGATTTGGCAGAAACTAGGTTTCTCTATACAAGAAAAACCTAAATGATTAATAAGTATATGAAAATAATTAACCTTACTAAGCATCCAAAAAATTCAAATTAAAATAAAATCTCATATACCTAATTAATTGAAAATAGTATATAAAATTATGGCATCTACAGATGACAGTGCAATAAAATAGTCTTTTTAGCACGATGGTTTGAGCATATAAATTGATAGGAATTTTAGGGACAGAAATTTAGTGGTCAGTCATACTAATAATCTGATACACATCAGTATTGTTAAAACATTAATTCCACATTAAAGAATTCATCCTAAGGAAATAATCATAGACTCTCACAAGAGTCATATATATATATATATATATATATATACAAAATTATTTTTTTATTATTTATAAAGTAAAGGGAATTTTTAGTAAATGAAATAAAATCATTTACAACAAAAGGAAAATAGAAAAACACTGTCAAACATGAGACTTCTATTATGTTTCTCTCCCTCATTTAAGATCAATTCCAAGAATAGGAAATTGGTGAAATCTGACAAATTTCAGATTTCAGTCTGGTAAACTTGATATTTATTCTGAGCTTGTTGATAGTATCCACTCAAATCTCTCATGTTTTATTCATATGTTAGACAATCACTATTGACAATTAGCACCTACTAATTCCAGTACTGTTGACTTAAGAACTCCTTTTATTTACTAGGATTTATTTGACTTTATTTGCAGAGAAGATCTTTGAAACCAAACACTTAACCACATGCCCAGACCAGGAAAGGTTTGAAGAGGCAGGTCTTATACATGATTAAGAACAAAAATTTCCTAGCATGAAGTGCATTGCAGAGAACTATTAAACAAAAAGAATATAGACTAGATAGATGGAGAGAGAGAAAGAGACAAGATAGGTAGGGAGATACATAGAGAGGTGCATAGAGAGAGAACATTCATATATACATGCATTACATAGTCGATGGAAATCATCTCCTTGTGAATCAGTTTTATCCATTTGTCCAAAATTATTGCAATCTCACAAAATAGAGTGCTCTCCTCATTTAATGTGTTCCTGATTCTATTTCATCACCTTCTGGAATATCCTATATCATATATTCCAATTCCTCTGTCTTCAAAATCTTTCATTACATGGTATTATTCTTCCAGCTCAAATCTCTCCTCTTTTAAAAGAAATAGAGATAGATGGATAGATATGTAGGTAGGTAAGTCGGTAAACAGATCTAGATGTTAGATAGGTAGGTAGATAGATGATTATTTTTAAAAAATATTCCTCCTGTAACTTGATATACTTTTTGCCTACTGTTCAACAGATTATTTTTATTCAAAGGTCTGTAAAAGTTTAGATTACACTGACTGATTTCCTTGTTACAATTCATTTTTCCTCCACTCCTCAAAATGAAATAAGTCTCAAGAAAATTATTAACAACACTAATGGAATAAAATTCTATGGACATTTTCCATTTAAACCTATATCAGTAGCCTCATACTATCTTTCTCCTGAAATTCAGATTCATATATCAAACTTACCTATTAAACATAAAGCAATCTAAAACTTGTTCTAAAACTGATCTTAAGTTTCCCTCATAACCTATTTATTTATTATTATTATCATTAAAGAAGCTTTAGATTACATAAATGTTACATAAAAAATATAAGGGATTCCCATATACCTCACCCCCACCCCCCTCACACTTTTCCACATTAACAACATCTTTCATTAGTGTGGTACATTTGTTACAATTGACGAACACATATTGAAGTATCACTACTAACCATGGTCTATAATTTACATTATGGTTTACACTTTGTACCACACAATTTTATAGGTTTTGAAAAAACGTATAATGGCCTGTATCTGTCATTGCAATGTCATATGGGACAATTCCAATGTCTCCAAAATGCCCCATGTTCACTTATTCTTCTCTCTCCCTCCCCTCAGAACCTCTGGTGACCACTGTCTTTATATCAGTGCTACAAGCTCTTCCATTACTGGAATAATAATAAGTCTACTCTAGTCCATAGTTGCAACCCCCTCTTATGTTTGTTCATTCCTCAATCTTGAGGGTTTGTGGATGGTGATGTCCACTCTGTTTCAGATTGAAAGGCGGCTTAGATCCCATGGGGCAGATGGAGGGAACTGTCTTGCTTGCAGTTACAGATACTCTGTTTTCTGGGATGGGCGTTGTCCACCATCATCTTAAAATACCTATTTTTCACCTCTATCACCTCTCTCAATTACTCCTGACATCTTCAAGTCTAGTTTCAATGAGGGAAAGCTTTCTTCAGTGGCTTAGGGACTGGTTGGTGTGAGAGGTTGGAGTTAGTGAGATAAGGGAGATAGGTACACCACAGTGGCTCCTCACCTTATCTGTGCATTGTGATTACCGGGGAGCTTTCAGAAAATGCCCATGCCCTCGGCACCAGACCCTGAGATTCTGATTTAATAGTTCTGCAGCATTCAATATTTGCTAGACATCAAGCTAGTTACGTGGGAAAAAATGTTGTGCACAGTAGATAATGTTTTTGGTCTAGTGGTGGAGAATATTAAAACAGCCAATTACTCTTGAGGAGAATAAGCACGAAATGGAAAACGTAGGCTGGTTGTCACAGGTTATTGGCCTTAATAATCATGGTAGTGTGGAGAAACTGGTACTGTGAGGGCATTAGAAAATGTTGCAAAGAGAAGAAACTGGCTTTCACATTTAAAAAGTCTTTTTCAAAATTTCCACTTTTGTGTTAGATCAGAGATATCCATGCCATTGCCCACAAAGTCTTTTTTGTTTGATTGTTTCTCAAATACACTGTCCTTAAAGGGCCATAAAATGTGGGGAAAATTTTTAATGATTTCTCACTACAATGTCCATGTCCTCAAGTCAGTAACCTGGAAGAGATTATAAATTTATTCCTCTTCGTTGAGGCTACCAATGCTTCATACACGCATCCAAATGCAAAGTCCACTGTATTTTCCTTTTATATATTTCTGGAATCCATTTTCTTCTTTTAAGCCATTTACAAAATCTCAGCGTCTGGTAGGCAGAATAATGCACCCCCCAAAAAAAAAAACCTATGTCCTAATCCCCACAATCTGTGGATATGTTTCTTTATGTGGCAAAAAGGACTTGGCAGGGAAGCGGATGTGGCTGAAGGGACTGAGCTCCCACCTACCACAGGGGAGGTCCGTGGTTTGGTTCCCGGTGCCTCCTAAAGAAGACAGTGAGCTGGCGCGATGAGCAGGTGCAGCCAGCTGACTCAACAAGATGATGCAACAAGAAACACAAGAAGAAAAACATGATGAGAGACACAACAAAGCAGGGAGCAGAGGTTCCCAGTGCCTCCTAGAGAAGACGGGCAAGACAGCGAATTGACGTGACAGGCAGGCGCTGCGAGCTGAAGCAACAAGATGACACAACAAGAGACACAGGAAGAAGAACATAATGAGAGACACAACAAAGCAGGGAAGGAGGTGGCTTAAGCGATTAGGCACCTCCCTCCCACATCGGAGGTCCCGGATTCAGTTCCCGGTGCCTCCTAAAGAAACAAAGAAGACAGACACAGCAGGTGCAAACAATGAGGGGGTAGGGAGAAATAAAGAAATAAAATAAATCTTTAAAATAAAAAAAAAGGACTTGGCAGATGTGATTAAATTTAAGGATCTTGAGATGGGAGAATGTCTTGGATCATCCAGGTGGGTCCATTCTAATCCCATGACTCATTAAAAGCAGAGAACCCTCCCCCACTGTGGGGAAAGACACCTCATGACAGAAGTAGGTTCAGGGAAATGCTGAGACGGAGGACGAGGACACAAGTGAAGGAATGTGGACAGTCGCTGACAGCTGGGCAAAAGCCGGGTTTTTCTCCTGTAGCCTCCAGAAAAGAACACAACTCTGTTTTTAACCCAGTGAGTCAGTTGTCTGACTTCTAACCCACAGAATTGTAAGATAATAAAATTGTGTTGTTTTAAGCTGTGAAACTTGTGTTAATTTGTCTGGCAATAATAGAAAACTAGCATGCTGACTCAGGCTTTTCATATCTGTTAGCTAAAACAGCCTTCTACTTTCACTCTCAGGGTTTATCCTCTTCAAATTCATCTTGACACTTCTGTCCGAGTGACTGATCAAAAACTAAAATTTTACAGTAACTTAGTGGTCTAAGCTTCTTAACACTCTGTAGGCTAGAGAATAAAGAACAGTTACCAGAGCATGGACTATCAGACCCTCCATAAACTGGCCCCACTACCTATCTAGCTTTAGTTAAAAACTAAAGTTTCAAACTTTATCTTCCCATAATACCAAATTGCTTATAATCTGTATTATTTAAGGTTCTTTGGTTATAAGCAAACAGAATGAAATCTGGCTAATTTAAGCAAAATTATAATCTACAGTTAGGGTTCTGCATTAAGTAATACAAATCCCTTGGAAGATGAGTCTAATCTCTTTAGAAAGCTGGCATAAAATCACTCAGCACCAATATCAACCACCATTTGCCTTCGTACGTCTGCTCAAGGTTTAAATTCGCAGAATAGAGAGGAGCAAATTAACCCATCTTCTGTCAAGAGCCCACACTCTTCTTCATTTCCACTACCACCAAGGATCAACCATGTGGCCAGGGAAAGTGGAATAGAGTGACTGGCCCATGCCTGTGGCCCAGGACCTGAGATCTATAACCTGAAGGAGAGGACAGATTATCCACTGGGCAACTAAAGCAAGAACTCCTGTACGTGCTAGGTGGTTCAAGATGTCACGCAATTCCGACCCGTCTCACCTAGAACACCAACAATAGGTTACTTCCTTTTTGTTCCAATAATATATTAGATGTAATTTTGCCCTATCCCTGAACTAACTATATTGACTTTTTTCTACATGCATGTAAGTTTCCACAGCTATGCTTTAAACCTAAGGTTTTCCACAGTGGTTCTACAAGATTAGACTGACTTCCTTCCTTCCTTCCCTCCTTCCTTCCTTCCTTCCTTCTCCTTCCTTCCTCCCTTCCCTCCCTCCCCTCCCTTCCTCTCTCTCCCTCAATTTTCTCCTAATGCCCACATGCGGGTTCTACCTCTCTGCACTAATTGAGTAGGCCCAGGAAGAAAATGAACGTCCATACTTTAAAGACCTTCTATGAGAAAACATGATACACAATTAAAATTTTAAACTGCTGCTGTAAATTTTTTAAAGATAAAGACTGTGTTTTAATCTCTAGCATTTAGCAGAGAGCAAATCTACAATAGAAACTTAGTAAGTATTCCCTGATAGTATTGTCCTACAATATACTGTTAGGCAACGCACAGTATTTAATCCTTAACATGTAGAGATGGAGAAAGTCAAAGTGTTGGGAACAAGGACAATTACAATGTTATATTTTGAATTTTTTAAAAATACTATTGTTTTTGTGTTATGATCTACAGAAGATAATGCCACTCAGAATCTTCTTGACTGGTAGATACTGGTACACGATGGAGTAATGATTCTCAACCAGCAGAAGTATATGTCCTTTTAGGGCAGCATGTGAGACATATTGGGGAAAATAAACATTTTCATATTTTCAAAAATGGGAATGGTTTAACAACAACCAAACAGAGTTGAAGTATGCTAATTTATAGACAATAAAAATAAATAAGAGAAAATTGTCTCTAATCTTCTTAACGTAACTGGAAAAAAAAAATCTCTTTCCAACATCTCTCCAGAGAGGGGGAGGGGGGGCTTAATCTGGCCCTTTCATAAATGGTTATCTCAAAATGTAAAGTGAGGAAATGGGTTTAATAGGTAAAGAGAGGAAATGAGTTTGAGGGTAGGGGATTTCAGAAACTGTGTTCTGCATTTTTTTTAAAGATATGAAGGATTTTTTAAAAATTCTGATTTCTGCAATGGAGTAACCAGGGAAAAGAGGAGAGGAGAGAGAAAGAAGGAGGGTCAACACAATGGCACAAGGCTGGAAATTGCTCCAGGAACGTTTTCAGAATAAATACATCTAATTGTAGAAAGTCATTTAATTTCCCCCAAATTATTAGTCATCTGTGATGGACGCACAGGCCTTCAGGGAGTGCCCTGATTGAGCATGTGTGCAGGTTAGTGACTCGAGAGAGCAGCTGAACTCCAGGTCTGCTTGGGTAGTGCATGTAAGGAGGCATCCAGGAGCTGAACAAACTCAGCAACAGGGTGAGATGATCCACAGGGTAGCACGAGACCTGGAGGGACTCGCACCAGTCTGCGGAGACTGCGGTATTTCAAAAGATGCTCAGTGGGTATGCAAGTTCATCTTCTCTAGATTTTTAAGGGGGAGGTAATATGAGGAGTACAAAATCTACTAATGGAAATAGACATGTAATCAAATAAAACATTTGAGTACACATGGCAGATAAAAGGCAATTCACACAATTGCCCTTCCCTAATATCTATAAATTTTAAAAGAGTTAAAATTCAATCAATAAATTTACTAACAGCAACAAAATTATGAGAAGAGCATAGTTTGAGTCATGCCAGACTCTCAAAAAATAAAATAAAATAAATAGAATTCCTTCCACATCTGGCCAAACAATCAAAAATTGGGGATAAAAAATGAAACAATAGTTTTCAAGCCACTGGCCTTCAGGCAACAAACATCTGTAATTCCCGAGAGATAGGAAGTGAACAAGGTGATCTCTAGTATTGCCCCAATTTACTATCTGGAGAGTATATCCACGCTGTTGCACAGAGAGGGGGATCTCAGGAGAAGCCCAGTAGAATCCATGAGTTGAGCACATGGAGATGAAATCTCAGAGAAACCAGGGGGGCTGGAGTCCAAAGGACAGAGGATCGCAGAGGAGAAACTACAGTGATCTCCAGGGGTCCTTGGATTAGGCAGCTGAGTGCTGAGCAGCCCATGCACGTGAGGAAACTACCAACCAACGGCTAAGGAATGAAGCACTTTATGCAGAACCAGAAAGAGTGTCTGTTCCCACCAGCCAAGCCGGAAAGCCTCATAATCCATGGGGCATAGGGTAGAGCACACAGAAGGTCCTGCCTCAGTGGTGTGGAATGACTGACTACAGACTAAGCACTCTTCCAGTCTCACCTAACAAACCTTCGCAAAATCAGCCAGGATCAAACTGTTTCCAAGTAGCTTCACTTTGTCTCACCTCAAAGCTTAAGACAATACAGAAAAACTTATGGGAATACAAAACTATCCAGCACCCAAAAAGGTAAAATTCACGATTCTGGCAAGCAGTAAAAAATTACCAGACATTCAAAAAAATGGGAAAATGAAACCCATTAAGAAGGTAAAAATCCATCCTTTATATGTTTGAAAAGTTATGTGGATAAATGCAAAGTTTTTTTAAAAAAAAGACCCAAATACACTAGCTGGGATAAACAGCAGTTTAGAAATTGCAGGGAAAAAAGGTTAATGAAATTGAAGAAATAGCAATAGAAACTGTTGATATTGAAACACAGAAGTGAAAACAAGAATTTTTTAAAAGGAGCAGAACATGATTTACCTGTGGAACAACTTCAATTGACTTAATATGTGAAAAAATGAGCCTGAAAGAAAATCATACTTCTGATAAAGAACTTGTATCTAGAATGTTTAACAAACTCTCCAATCTCAATTTTAAAGAATCAGACAACCCAATTTTTTTAAAAAATGGGCAAAATATTTGAAAAACATTTACCAAAGAAGACATATAGATGACAATTAAGCACATGAAAAGATGCTCAATATCATTAATGATTAGAGAAACACAAACTAAAACCATAACGACATACTACTGCACTCCGTTTGGAATTGCTAATATTAAGAAGACTGGCCACCAATAAGCACATGAAAAGATGCTTAACTGGAGAAATGCAAATCAAAACCACAATGAGACATCCACCAGGATGGCTATTATTTTAAAAAGAAAAATAATAAGTGTTGATGAGGATGTAAAGAAACACATTGCAGGTGGGAATATAAACTGGTACAGAGCCGCTGCAGAAAATTTTAGCAGTTCCTAGAAAGTTAAACATATAATTTCCATGTGACCTAGACATTCTACTTCTTAGTACATACTCCAAAGAACTGAAAGCAAGTACTCGAACAGATATTTGCACACCAATGTTCATAGGAGCATTATTTACAATAGCCAAAAGGTAGTAACAACCCAAGTCTATATCAACAGAAGAATAGATATACAAAATGTGATGTAATTATACATACAATGGACTTTTTCAGCCATGAAAAAAAAAATGAAGTTCTGATACATGCTACAACATGAATTAAACCTCAAAGACATCATGTTGAGTAAAAGAAGTCAGACACAAAAGAACAGATAGTGTATGATTTCACTTATATGAAATGCCTAGAATAATCAAATTCAGAGACAGAAAGCAGATTACAGGTTTGCAGGGGCAGGGGGTTGGGGAATGAGGAGACAATACTTAATTGGTACAGAGTTTCTGTTTGGCATGATGGAAAAGTTTTGGAAATGGAAGGTTATGATGGTAGCACAATATTATAAATGTAGTTAATATCACTGAATTGTACACATGAAATGTGGAACAATTAATTAAAATGGGAAATCATGTGTGGTATATATTTCACCACAATAAAAATCTTTAAAAATTAAAAAAAAAAAAAAAAAGACTGGCCATGCCAAGTATGGGTGATGACACAGATGAACTGGAACATTCATATATTGCTGGTGGGAATGTTAAATGATATAGACATTTGGGAAACGTTTGGCAGTTTTTTAAAAGTTAACCTTACATTCACAATATGATACAGTCATTCCACTCCAAGGTATTTTCCCCAGAAAAAAAATGAAAGTATAAGCCCATGAAGACTTTCATGAATGTTATAGCTGCTTTATTTGTAATACCCCAAACCTGGAACTAACACAAATGTCCATCAACATTTGAATGGATAAACTAACTCTGATATATATATG
>JAQZBX010039954.1:0-22848 GCA_029593785.1 Cabassous unicinctus
TTTACTGAACTTTTCAAGCAAGTTCATGTTTAGAGCATATGAAAGAACGGAGAGCTGGGACTTAATCGCCAATAACTGTTTAGTTCATGTGGGTGGCATCATTTCATCTATGATTTGTTTTAACTATAACCTGGTAGCAGTGGGGGGGGGGGGTGGCTAATCCTCATTTTCCTCATATTACTTTGGTAACTTGTGTGTATCTACCAAAAAAAAAATAAAAATGGTATGAGCCCAAAGTGGCTTAGGACTGCATGCAATTATATCCAAGTCAGAATGAAAATTCCATCATACACTTCTTACTGCTCTCTACCTACAACCTTTACAATATGAGAAAAAGAAGCTGATTCCTTAAAGGCAAAACCACCTAGAAAGACAGGAACAAAAGAAAGCTGAATTGGGACCCTCAAGGTTTAAGCTCAATTACACTCCATCTTTTCAAAGGTTAGTGAGAGAAGAATGAGCCATTTTTAGATGATAGGGCTACCAGTTCAGCATATCACTTTCCTGGGTTTTAGATGGGTTTTGTTTTGTCTAAGGTTATACATCATGAAAATACTCATGAATGTATATATGGGTTTGTAGACATGTGCACATCTGTCCTCTTATCTGAAAAGTCTAGGTAGTTTAATTTCTGTTAAAAAAAAAAAAACAACAACTACGATTATCACAACATTGTCCTTTATTCATTCAGCAAATAATGATTTAGAGTTTACTATATGTGCCAGGGACTGTAATAAGTAATTAGGTAAATCTGTGAGAAAAAAAGAAACACAATTACCAGTCTTCATGGAGTTACAGTCTTTCTCACATTATTCCTTAGAACAAACGTTGTATGAATGTAAGGTTTGTAATAGAAAACTGAAATTCTTTAAGGTTTTAAAAATAAGTATCATTCACCACCCTGTTTCTTTGGGATGCCATCCCAATAAGAACAATAAAATGGAAAAAAAGAAAAGAAAAGAAAAGATGGAGAAGGAGAAGAAAGGAGATTAATGGTGCTTTGTTTAAAATATTTAGAAACCTAGAAGGTACGCAATAATCAAACTAATTGGGTAATTTTACAAAAGTAAAATCTGGTTAAAGATAAAAGTAATAATGATAAATGATACAGGTAAATTAGAATTGAATACCAACTCAGTTAGCAATTCCTGTAGCTGAATAATTGGGACATACTCAGACTCAGAAAAGCTTTAAAATTGTTCTAACTTACAGATGTAGAGTGAGGGGGACCTCAGTCTGAGATACCACCTGAGTGCTGAGAAACCACGCCAAGCACCAAAGCAGCTGGCTCTTCTGCATCTCCTAAGGAATTCAGAATGAAGTGAACTTCCAATCACGGAGCAAATGTAGGAGGTAGAACCAACCTTTCTGTCTCATTATTTTATATTCCATACCTGTTTCAGGCTGTATAATTGAGACTCTTAACCTGTAACTATCAGCCCTAGATAATGTTATAAAAAATTAAATGTTGCCTGATTTGAGTTTTCATTTCCCATTAAATATGCTATTATTAGGGAAAATGTGTCTTCTTGTTTTAAGATGGTGGGTTACAAACACCTCAGGCAAGAATAGATGCTTAAGTCAATGAGCAAAAGTTTGAGAAGTAACAGGATATTTTGCATAGTCTCAGAGAATCTCCTTGAAGACACTGTTCAGTTTCAAAGGGAAAAATTTTAACAGTGGGGAAATTCAGCAGTCACTACCTTAACTAAGTGACCCCGGTTAAAGGGTTAACATCACCTGTCCCTGATTCGATATACTGAGGTGGATAAGCATGACATCACCTCTAGGATATTCTTGCCAAACATGTATACCGTCAGTCTAATCATGAGAAAACATCAGACCATTTTAAACTGAAAAATATCCTACAAAATAATTGATTAGTACTCATAAAAAATGTCAAAGTCATGAAAGACAAGAAAAAACTGAGGAGCTGTCACAGATTGAGGAGACTGTGGAAACATAACTAAATGCAATGTGCAATCCTGGAATGTATTCTGTAATAGAAAAAGTATATTAGGAGAAAAAATGGTGAAGTTAGAATATGGTCTGTAGCTTAATTAATATTATTATGCCAATGTTAATAACAATTGTTTTACTGTTATGTAAATTGTTAACATTAAGGGAAGCTCAGTGAGGGAAATGTATAAACTCCATGCAATATTTTTACAATTCTTCTGTAAGTCTAAAATTATTTCAAAATACAAAGTAAAAAAGATATGGCGGGTTATATTTTGGACTATATAATCCAAAACAAACTACGTTAATTCAACAATAACACATCTTCTGCTATTATTCTTTCTAGAGTGACATGAACAAGTGAACTTTTCTCTTCTGCAGATTAAATCCTGATATGTCCCAGTTTTCAGCCAGAAACATTTTTTTTTATGACTGAATTATAAATCCAAAATACTGCTTTATGTCGGAAAATACACCTTTAACTAAGGTATGATTTTTTTTAAAGTAAGCAATTTGTATTATTATCAAAGCATGATGTACACAGATCAGGCAAGAAGTTTAAATGCTGGAATGATTCTTAGCCCTTTCTAGCTAGACTTCACTTTAGCAAAAAGGATGCAGAACCTGGAAGTTATAATTATTTTTATTGCAAGCACACAACTGGAATGTCAAAATGATCTCTCCAATACATTTTATGCTGTCAGCTTCAATGAAGCCTGTTTATACAGATCAAAAGTGAAAACTCTCCCCCTTATAAAAATGATGTCACAGAGGTCTTTGCTACTAAAAAACTTAGAAATAAAAATATTTGAATCCCATATAACTGTAGTCATTTAAATATTACTTCTTGAAGAAGATTTCTTTGAGTTAGAAGACTGTAATGTAAAATTTTGTAGACTTTTAAAATGATTTTAACTCCAAACAAACTGAACTTTGCTTACAGTGTCTTCAGATAGCAAATGTTTAGCTTTTTTGTGGTTGCTTTTTTCTCCCATATATTCTCAGTTCCAACACTTTTAGAAAGATTATTTAGGTTACCCAGTGAGACCCAAACCTGAAAAGTAACAACCAGTATTTGGTTCCCAGTCCTTTGAGAATAGTGTCTATTCAGTTTCATCTTTCTTACTTAATTTAGCTATATCACAATTGAAGACAATGAAATTTCCCCTTGGTCAATGTTGCAGCACTCTATGTTAATGAAAATAACTGAAATGCCTCTACACTAATCTAATTTCTCCATAATATCATTTTTAACTAATAGTCACTCTTTATTTCATCAGAAATTGTCACCTTCACAATTATTTTAAGGATAAATTAAATTACCACTTAAATTGTACAGTATGCCATATAAAGTCTCTTCTCATAGGAACAAGAAGATAAGCTAAGACCTTCTTTAATTCCTATGTTTGCTTCCCCTTTCCTCTCCTCCATAATCCACATGACATATTTACACTGACCATCACCTAAATGATTTGCAGGACTTTATTCCTTATTCCTTAACTTTAGCTATAGAATTACATATTTACTCTGCATTCTTCCCTCTACTATAATTTAGATGACTTTTCACATTGATAATCTTTCAACAGCACAGCCCCAAGGTTTCCAAAAGGCTTGACCCTAATGTCCATCATCTCCATTTCAGCTGCCCACATAGGTAGCATACCTTGGAGCACATCATCCCCTCCAAGATCTGATCACAGCATCAGTTTCTTCCAAATCTCCGAATGATTACTCTTTGAAGCTTGACCTTTACTGCAAAATTCAATCCCTTCCTCCAGTCCTATTCAACCAACACTTCCCTGGCCTCACTCAATTTCTTACCCAGTCTTGCTGGCCATGGTCAACCACTAAGCTGATACTAGGTCTTTTGATTTAAATACCATGCCAATTCTTAATCAGTGTTAACACTGCTGATTTCTCTATCTCCATTTCAAACCATTAAGCATAACACATTATTGTGCAGTTGACCTCAATACAAACCATGAAATCTAACTTAAGATGAATAATGAATATTAATTAATTTATTTATTTCAATTAAATTATCTCTTCAGTAACCACCTCCCAGTATTCTGGGCCTTTGCTAATGTCTAGAAGCAGCCAAATCTATCCCTACATCTTAATATGAGGAAACGACTTCTCCTCTTATTTATTTAAAAGGTTAAAAACACTCAACTCAAATCCTTTTCCTCTTTCTCAAATGTTCTTCAGTTCCTCATTCTTTATTATTTGCCTTCTGAGACAAAGGAAAGAGAAAGCATGAAAAACTGAAAAAAAATATGGACTTGCCAACTTTTGACTGGGTAACCTAAAGCCAATCACTTATCACCTCAATTTCTTCAGCTGTAAAATCGTGTAAAAACTATGTCTTAAAGTTGTGAGTATTAAATATTATAAGACCTGACACAGACTACTCCATAACTGTTTAGTTGTGTTCAAGTAGTCCATATTCTTTCCTTTCATATAAACTCTTAATTTCATTCTTTTTCTTATTTTAGACCAATCATCTGCTTCCTCTTCTATTCTTTAATTTCATCCTGAATCTAGATTAATTTCCTCTCAATCTATAATCATATTTAATTTCCCCTATTTGGGAAAAAAAATCACCTCCCTACTTATCTTGAATTTTCACCAAGCTATTATGCCTTACCTTACTTCACAGCCAACCTATTCTAGAAAATGTCTATATTTGCTTCCCAGTCTTCCTTACATAACCTTAACTCACCAACCCACTGACACCAGAATCCCTTATCCACTATCGTTTTCCTATCAAAGCTGCTTAATGATTTATTAATTGCCAAAGCAGATGGCTAGCTCTATTCTCCATGTACCGTGACCATGCTGCAATATCCAGAACTATTTATATTCCCCTCCTTAATGTCTCCCTTTCCCCCCAAATTTTGTGGCATTGTATTCTTTTGACTTCACCTCATGTCTTTCTGAAGGGCTCTACTCAATCTTTTTTATTGGTTCGTTTTCTTTTAGTTACCTCTTAAAAGCACATTTACCAAAGTTCTGGACACAAAGTTCTTCTTAATTGAGATGCCAAATTTAATGATATCATCCACTCTCATGGTTTTACTAACTCTATGTGCAGCGTATATCATACTCAGTGTATGTTATCATACTCCCAAATGTATGTTATCAGGTTTGGCTATTCTACTGTGTTCTAAATCTATATTGCCGACTACCTATAATACTAGCTTCACAGTGATGTCTAATGAGAACCTCAAGTACATTAAACTAAGACCTGAACTCATCTTCCCCACTAAAATCCACTCTTCATTTTACGTTTCCCTTCAGAGTTAATGTCTCACCACGGTTTCAGTCATCTTGCTTTAGGGTTAAAGATACATTTAAGTCTTTCTTCTTTCTTCAGCTAATAAAATCAATACATCCAGCTAATTTTAACATAAAATATTCTGAGATACATCCCCTTCATTCCACTCACTTTCTATTCTCTCAGATATTTATTATACATTTTTTATTCTAAAACCAGAACTTCTAAAGTGGAATATGATCCCTACCCCATTCATTCTTCCTAACACTTTTATTTTTATCATCTAAAGAATAGATCAGATCATGTTGCTACCATCCTTGAAAGCAATAGGTGGTTCACATTACCTTAAAAAAGATATACTTGTTTTCATGTATCAATTATGGATGTATGACCAAAGTATGACCTAACTGCAAAAAGTATCATCTTCTATAACTCTCACTCTGTCTCACAACCACTAGACATGCCGAACTTTTTCTTTCTGCTACTGTTTCTGTACATTTTTTCATGCTCCTTCTTTCACATCCTTCTATTACATCATATTCAACTGTTAATCCAAAGATTAAATGTCTTCCCAGATCCCCATTTCAACAAAACTTTTCTTTTGTGGATCTTTAAAGTACTTTATAATTGCATTATAGAAACTAGCAGTTTACCTACATCAGAATTATAAATGCTTTGGTGGTCCCTTATAAGATTGTCACTTTCTGAGGCCATATGTTTTAATACAATTGTTCAGACTATGATCTATAGACTAGCTACATTAAAATCACTTGGAGTGCTTATTAAAAATCATGTTCCAAGGCTCACTTTTGACCAACTTCATCTGACTATCTAAGGATAGGATGCAGGAATCTTATTCTTAATAAATTAATATCATATAAACTAAAATTCAAATACTAATAATGAGTAGAAATAGCATTGACTTTGGAATAAGATATATTTGCATGAAATTATAGCTCAGTGTCTTTTTGGCAATGTGATCTCTCAAGCCAAGAACTTCATCATCCATAAAATGAGAATAAAAATAATAATGCCTATCATCTGAGTCTGGTTGGAAAAATAAGTATAATAAAATATCCCTAACACAACATAGACATTCAAAAATGTAGTTTTCTTTTTCTTCCCCATTCCAGGCACCCCTCCACATTCAGAAATGTCATATTAATTTATATACATATACCAGATAATATCTACTGAAAACCTTGCACATCAGAAGGATTTTAAAAATGTTTACTTTCCGAGAAGGCAATGAGGGGAGAAAGTTTATCGCTATAAATATTGTATTAGTACGCATGATGTTGTAACTAAGAAAAAATTTGAAGGATTATTAAACAGATTATTTGTGAGTACTTATGATGCTTATCAGTGGTCACTAGAAATAATGATGAGTCTCTATCAAAGGTCATGGAAGAATAATCTCACTGAAACATAGAGCATTAAACTTTTAGATCAGGGGAATGTCAAAGACTGTGCATTTTCACTATAGCAAGGCATGTAATAACAATGTATCAATTGCTTTTTGGATCTAACTGAAAAATATGGGTGATGATGATTATCCTGCTGGGTGTATTGACAGCTGGCTAAACAACTGTGTCCAAACAACTGTGTTTTATGTGAAGAGAGAGTCATTGGGCATTAGAAAAGGGAGATGTACATGGAATGAGTGAACCTGAGGTGGGGGGCAGGTAGCAGACAAGTGGAACTGAAATCCACCTACCTTATGCTCACCAAGCCACATGTCTGGATGGTGTTCGCACCTTTAGGAAGCATATGCACAAAAGGGCATTTCTTCTGTCAGAGTTATAAACCCATGGGGCTGGTCTGCCCAGAGCAGGTGTCATTTTTTTTAAATATACTCAAAAACTCTGTATGGTTACCCTTTTGATTAGACTCAAAATCCAAGTTTGTGCCTGGATAAGCAAAACATATAGAGATACAGAAGAAAGAGTTTCTCATATCCCATAAACAATATGTTTCTGTACATTCCAGAGTAGTTCCAAAGTGGTGAAAAACCTTAACCATATCCATAGCTTTTGTCCTGGTTTGTCTTTTGTGGACCCTGGAAAATTGTGTTGTTAAGCTAACCTATTCCTGTGCTTATAAATGCAGTGTAGATGGAGTCTTTTGATTAGATTCAGTTAAGGGACGTTGATTAGATCACTTTTGATGCATCAGTGAAGCATGATGCAGGTTGGGTGTCTGCCCTCTTGCTGGGTGTTATATAAACTGAGAACACACAGAGAGACACAGAAAAAGGAAGCCACCATTCTGACCCTACCATGTGAGAGAGGACTCGAGGATCGCTAGCAGCTGAAGCTGAAGCATGAAGCCCCCAATAGGATGGGCCCACAGCACAGCTCAAGGTTGAAGAGATGAGTCATAGGCCTGATTGCCTACAGCTGAGCTCTGGGAAATGGTGAGCCTTGAGGGGAAAGCAGGGACCTAGGCAAAGATCAGCTGCCATCTTGCCTTGCCACTTGGCAGGATGCAAGGATTACCAGTAGCTTTGGTACCTTTGACTTTTTAGCTTTTGACTTTGGTGAGAAAGCATTTCTGATGATGCCTTGATTTAGACATTTTCACAACTTTGCAACTGTAAGCTTTTACTCTAATAAATTTCCCATTATAAAAGCCAACCCATTTTTGGTACTTTGCATTGGCAGCTCTGTGGCAAACTAATAGAGCTTCCTAAAGTCCAATAGCATTTGAGATGGGTAGGGAATTAGTTGAGAAACTGGCAAGGCCTAGTGCTTGGGACAAAGGGTGACTCAATAGCTACTTGCAAAGACCAATTACTAAAGACCAGATGGGAGTGAGGATGTCCCAGCAGGTGCCATTCTGGATAGAAGAGGACACTAACTGATGCCCTTTCCTCCTATGATTTGGTACACTGAAAGCCCCCCAGAACTTAATACAAACCCGGACAAGGAGTGGGTGAACCCTGAACTGACTAAGATTAAGTTTCTGTCAGTGGCAAAATAAGAGATGAAAATAAAAATTATTTAGTAATATAAAAATAAAACAATACATGGACTAGATTCATAACTGCTGTACAAATGTAGACTGAGCTTAAATGTCTGGTAAGCTATTTGAAAGTTGAAGTAACATAGACTATATTTAAATAATTACTGTACTTAATAGAATTAGTGAACAATTCACAATTCAGAGGAAACATCATATAGTTTATAGCCTCTCCCAAACCTATTGGCATAATATAGTATTAAAAACTACTATTTTGGAATACATAGACATTCTGAGAAGAACCAACATCAATATTACTTCTTGCACGTTCTCTCTTATCTCTCCTAAGACACTATTGTGGTTTTTAGAGACCTGTAGGACAAAGTTTTTAAAGCATCCATGCAATAGCACAACTGTTTTACATCAGTTGTTTTATTGTAATTAATGGAAAATTTAATAAAATGAATGTGCTGCAAAAAGGACTGAAGAAAATTAAACTTTCAATTATAAAACTTAACTTTCAATATCATAACTTTCTACTGTTACCAAGATTGTACAACTAAATCTTCATCTTTTAGTTAAGAACATCATTCTCCTTGGGGCCTGACATATGCCATTGATTCAATCCTAAATTATCAGGAAAGGGTCCAGAGGCCCTGAAGTCTGGTAAGTCTCAGGACTGCTTTTCTGTAGCCTGTATCTGATTGGAGATTACTCGATGCTGTATCTGGTCTCTGTACCTAACGCAAACACTGAGTGGAGCATTTGTGGTTACTGCTTAAATGACAGAGAGCCAAAATTAATGTATCAGCTCATTGCCTTCCCCATAGCACCCACAGCCTTTTCTGCTCCTTCCAGTCATTACCCACCCCACAAAAGGTGGTCGATATTCTGACTCTTAACAGCATAGGGTAGTTTTATTTTTTTGGTCATATAAATATAATTGGAATTGTGTTGGAGGTATTCTTTTGTGCTTGGCTTCTTTTACTCAACGTTACATTTCTGCAATTTATCCATAGTGTTGCATTCATTCTTTTGAATTCCACTGTATTCTATCGTGTGACATTACTCTCGGTGGGCATTTGGGTAGTTTTCAGTTTGATGTAGTAAATTATAGTGTTGCTTGTTAAACATATGGTTGTCAAAATTAAAAATAAATATATACTTGGAATGGAAGGTTTAGGAAAAGGTCCAAGCATGTAGAAACAAACATGAGAGATGAAAACCTGAGAAAAAATACAAGAGATGCAGAAAATAAGACCATGAGGTCCAACAACCGGAAACAAACAAAAAACAATAACAGAGATAATTGAGATGATTAAGTCATTTTGAAAAAAAATAAAATAAAGAAACTTCACTCACCTGAAGAAGAAACAAGTCTTCAGAGTGAAGGTTCTACCAAGTATAATAAAAGAACAATAAAAGAAGACCTATAATTAAACCTATCAAGGTGCAATTTAAGCACGTCAAGAATAAACTCATTCTGAAAGAGAGTGAAAAGACAGGTTATGTTCAAAGTAATGAGAATCACATTGGCATCTCAATTTCCATATGACTTAGTGATATGTAGAATACAATGAAGCAATGCCTTCAAAAATCTAGAAAAAGTACTTTCAGCCCAGAATTTTATATTCATTCACATCATTAATAAATTTATAGGTAAAAAAAGATGCTATCAGGCATTCAAAGTAATAGAATATTTATCTCCTACCTCTCTTTCCTAAATAATTTATTGAAGGATTTTATTCTGAAAAAAAAATACAGGTGTAAACATAAAATAGAAAACAATGGATCTAACCACGGAGAACAATTAAGAAATGTCCCAATATTACAACTATTCAGCAGGTCTAGAGAACAACCAGATAAAACTCCAGGAAAGTAAAAAGCAACACAAGATAGTCATAGTCCAAATATAAAGAAAGTATCCAAATTGGAGAAAGAACTCAATGTTTTCAATTAGGAGAAGGAAATGCAATCCAAGCAATGTTAAAGCAAAAAGATGACTCTTAAATTTCCTACTTTTAGAATAAATTTTTAGGAAAAGCCATGAACATATAATCTAGTTACAATATAGATTGCAACTATTATCAGCATTGATATTATAAAAGTAAAAGTGCAGGCGGCAGCTATAGGTGGAAAGGGGAGGAAAGGTGGAAGGAAAGGCAAATTGGGAATGTAAAAGACACTGATGGGATTGTAAATAAAAGTTTTAAGTATTTTTACCATGCCACCACCCAGAAGTACAAAGAAAATGTCGTTGATTGTTCATTTGTTTATTTCTAACATTGGTTTAATCTTTATAACAAAATTTCTAACCCCATTATTTCTACTTTTAACTGTTTCTTTTGAATCACTCAAGCTATTCTAGGTAAATACTCTGTCCTTAAGATTTCCTGCCCCTCATATATTCTTTCCTCCTTGCCATGTTCAACTTGAAATGGAATCTCTGTCTGAGGGTTATAGAAGCTTCTGTATTCCATTCCCCAAGGTCCTTTGAGCCCCCTCAGACTTGTTCCTAGGTTCCGGTGTACCCTATTAGCTTTCCTGCTAACGTTTGCATTGAAGAATGGTGTTTTGTTCTCTTGGCTCTGCCAAGCCTGACGAACTTCCTTTGTTGACTCAACATCACTTGGCCTCTGTCTGGGTTGCCTACCCCTCTCGAACTCAGCAAAGTCCTCCTTGAGCCCTGGGCTTGCTTCGTATGTCCAAATATTTCAACCTTCCTCTCTGCAGCCCCATGACAGACTAGCTGGTTTTCATCTCAGCTCTATTACTGTCCCCACAGAAAATGCAGGAACTTATGGATCAATTGTATATCACAAAGGAGTCTAAGAAGACACTAAGTAATAAGTTACACCCTTTCTCTTCCTAACCACACTCTGCTGCATGTTTACTCTGTTCAGTTTGTGCAAGAAAACATTTCTGCAGACCCTGACTGCCTTTGTCCTTTCAATCACACAATGTCCCACCCTCCATGTTAGGTGGGGGGAAGCTAGAGGAAAGTGTGTAAACAGTATTTTCCAATGCTTCTGTCTCTTCTCTTTCCCACAGTCCATTGAGACTAAAAAGGGCTTTCATGTATTCCCTTTCTTGTCTGCAAGGACTTTATATACATCATCTTCTCCATGTTCCACTTGACTTCCCTTCTCCCTTGGACCTATGATGATCAAAATACTCTATCTTATTTTGGGGTTAAAGGATTTTTTTTTCTTGATTGCTTCTTGATTACTTGAATCAAGTATATCTTTGAAATAAAGAACAATAAAATTGACCATAATATGTCTAAAGTATTTTTCATTCATTTTTCTTGGTATATTGGGATTTTTAAAGAAATTGCATTCAAGTGTTCCTCATTTCAGAATATATTCCTTTTATTGTATTTTCCATTAAAGATTTTATTCCATTTGTTTTGGTTTCTCATTCAGAATTGTAATGTTTTATACTGAATCATCTTTTTATGTTCTTTCTATCCATAATAATCTTATGATTGCCTGTCTTTCATCATACTCCATTTCATTCCACACCAAGCTAATTTACTATATCGTTGATTTAATTTTCTGTGATATTTAGTCTGTTCTAACTATTAATTCTGCTATTAAATGTTTAGTTTCCTAATAAAATTTACATTGTTTTCTTATCTTTCCAAGCTTCCATTTTTATTTTCATCTTTTATGTTAAATGAATCATTCCTCTCTTTTACAAAGTATATGTTTCCTTGAAATTTTTTTATTAGCTCAATGCAGAAAGTTTTAAAAATGTATTTTGTTCAGTTTTTCTGTAGTAAATCTTTTGCAAGTACATATTGTTTTTCTACATCTTGACTGCTATATTATAATCCTTTTAATGTTGCAGAGTATTTCCATAGGTCTCAGATTGGAGGGGCATTTTTTTTCCTCAGCTGACTCATCCTAAAATAGAGATTTATCCAGGCCAGATGTTTAACATAAACAAGACAGAGGGCTCTTGGACTCATTCGCTGACCACCTGGTTGCTATTACAATCCTACTCTCAGCTATGAGGCTTCGTTGGGAGCTGGTTGATAAAATTTCACTTCCCCAGTTCAGTGTGCCTGGGGAGTCTCAGGAAGCAAGAGCCTTGGAAGGAGAGGTCTATGTCTACAAGCACTTTAGAGAAGTAAAGCTGTAGCATTAGTTTCCAATTCTGGTTTCCAACTTTTTTTTTTTTTGCTGTCCAGCCTTCTCTGTCGGTTACAAGGCACAACTCTTCCTGGCCTCCTTTCTGGTTCTGTTATCAGCCAGACCAAAGAGGAGCTCTGTCACCCTGGTCGTTATCTGTAGTAGAACTTCTTTCCATGGAGTGACAAAAACAAAAATCTACTCTCCATCCTCTGATCTTTCAATTTACTGGCTTTTTCTCTCTTCAACCAAAGAAAAATAAATAATTTGTCTTTAAAATATTTAGAGAAGTATTATAAAGATTTAAAGAAGTGAAAGGAAATTTATATTTTTTTCTCTCCATATTTTCTAAAATCAATATTTCCTCTCCCTTTTTATTTGTTTAAATAATCTATAGGGAGAAAATTAGATTTCCTAGAAACTATTATCATGTATGAATGTTCAAGTCCTAAAAAAGAGTTAATATATGAGCGCTACATGAAACATTTGATTTTGGCTCATAAATGATATGAGTTACTTAATAATAATTTTGGCCTTGCCTGGCTCTGTTTGCCCTAAGATCCTGATACAGATAATGCTCTAAATCCTGCGGCCAGGGTGGGAATGGGGTGCTGAGGGCTGCCAGCTGTACTTCCCAGACTTCCATGTCTCCTAGCTTCTGGCTGGCTTCTGCTACAGGCAGACACAGTGGGACATTGAGAAGTGGAAGGAGAAACAGCCAGCTTTCCCCTTCCTCTGGACTTCTGGCAGCATTTCCCATAGTGGCTGTCCTCTCTACTGCAGCTCCCTGTGACAGGCCCGGTGTAGCTTCCTTGGCTGCTTAAACAATGGGTCAGCTTAAACAATGGAAATTATTAGTTCAGGGTTTTGATAAGAAAAAGGTCCAAATCAAGGTGTCATCAAGGCGATGTTTTCTTCCTGAAGACTAATGTTCTGAGGCTGCCTGCAGGTGATCCTTAGTCCTGGGCTCCTCTGTCACATGGCAAGGCACATGGTGGCCTCTCCTGGCCACTCCCTTCTCTTCAGGGTTCTGTTGACCTTCAGCTTCTTGTTTCCTGTGACTTTCTCTCTTTCTGTCTAAATTTCATTCTGCTTATAAAGGACTCCAGTGATAGAATTAAGACCCATTCTGATTGAAGTGGGCCACACCTTTACTGAAGTAACCTCATCAAAATGTCTTACTAAAAATGGAGTCACACTCACAGTTATGGGTTAAGTTTAAGAACATATTTTTCTGGGGTATAGATAGCTCCAGACTACCACAGGTCCATTATGACTGCATCTTACAAAAGGTGACCCTGTGCTCACGGCTTTGGTAAAACCACCTCTACTCTGTCCCTCCAGCCTAGACATGGTAGCTTCGATTCTGGGTTGTCTCACCAGCCTGATGGTTTCTCAACTCTTTATCACCTGTGTAACCAATCCCTACAGTAATTCCTTTGTTTCATATACTTAGCATTTTCCTATTTATACCCTGACAGAAACCCAAGAAATTTTACATCTATAACTATCTCAAATTTATATTCATTATAAGTCACTCTACTAGAGTGCTATGTTCTCAGCAGGTATTTAATATAATTAGTAGGTATTTAATATAATTAGAGTGCTATGTTCTCAGTAGGTATTTAATATAATCATATAATATATGATGATTATAATATAAAAATAAATTCATATTTTAACTTCCTTTCTCAGATTATTCTTCAAAGGGAAAAAAACAATTTGTTGCTTTTCTTATTAAGGAGTTTAAATTTAAAGAGTGAGAATAAGAGAAGGCCACATAATACTTTTGTAACTTTTGCTTTACATGGAGTAGTTTTCATAGTAAGTACAGTTTTCTTTCCATCGCCATCTATTTAACTGTGTATTACAATACTCAGCAACTAAGCAAGAAGACCTGATTTAGTTGCAGAATCTTTAGATACTAATTACATAGTGATTAACTTATAGTTGAACATCACTATTTGAGATAGTTTTAAAAGATTAAAAGGCATGGTTTTACTTATTTTCTGAGCAACAGAGTTTTTTTCTTTTCATATGTTCCATTTTCTTATAAAAACTAAATGTTTTCTAAACTGAGAAAGTTATCAGTTTTTATCTCCATGTTAAACAAGAGTATGTTAAACAAGACTACTGTTTTCAAGGAGCAGTTTTGCAGTTGAATTATGTCTAGTTATATACCTTAAGAATTGTATTTTACAAAAATCATGTGCTCTGGGTTAAACAGGAATAACAATTCCTAGTCAATAAAACCCAGTAAGAGATTTCCCTCAGAGTCACTTAAAAACTGAACCAAAGCCAGTAGGTCTTGCCTTGTTACTACAGAATGGCTCATTTACACAGCTTCTGCTAATGCTGTAAGGCTTTCCATGGGCCAAAGTCTTCTGAGTTTTGCCAACAGACTTGGGAATTTCCTGCAGTTACTAAACTGGGTATTTTGATAGAATAATGTATGTGAAAAGGATTAGAAAAGCTTATAGGTAAATTGATATGATAATTGCCACCGCTTTGTTGCATTTTATCCTTTTATTACAGTCTATGAGTTCACCAACTAATAGCCTTGGCTATTTTCTTTGCACAGGCTTTGGAATTTTCTCCACTGTAAGCTCCCTGTTCCTACTTATATACCATAAGCCTTTAGGGAAATCATCTACCATATGCCCTGATGTCTTTTCCTTTAGTTAGAACTCCATAGAGAGAACAAATTGATGCCCTGAAACAGTAAAGAAAACTGTGTGCACCCCTTGTATGATCCACAGTTGCATTCATACAGAAGTACAAACCTCCTCCAGACAATCAGCACCAGTAAATTCCCTGCAGATTTGTTCACTCACCAACCTACTGCATTAATCAATACACTATTCTTGGTTAGCACCACTTGTATTCCCCTGGTAATCAGCTAAGCACTCTTTGGAAACCAGTCAACCCAGAGTTAGCCCAATTTTACTGCCATATAAGAGAGTAAAATTGGCTTCCCTACATAATAATACTAGTGATTATGAAACATTGTATCCAGAAAAATCCTATAGAAGTAACTAGCAAGTAACAAGCAAACCACTGTAATCCCAGTTTCTGCAAAACAGGGTGTAGTGGTGGTATGTGAGTGTGGATGCAAGTGTGCAAATCAGTATAAAGAGCACTGAAAGCATGAAAGAGCGAATGAAGGAGTAGTGAGTGGTCGAGGGGAGATTCCTATGCCAATTATTAAGTTACTGTCTTTCAGCTCCAAACCCACCCTTTTCCTTTCTGCTTTCTGATGTTGAAGTTGAGACTGCAACCACATTTTTGCCTTGGGAGTTGGATCTATGTTAGATTCTGTCTGGAGGGGCTGGTAGAGAGAAACTGGGAGCCTAGAGGAGGCAGAGTGGACTTGCACCTTCCTGTTTGCTACTTGTAGGCTTCCTGTCTTCTTGTTTCTGTGAGCGTCACCCTAGCAATGCTTTTTTTAACCACGGCAAGGACAGTTCTTTCCCATAGAAAATAATGAATTCAGGTTTCAGTTTTTCCAACATTTGCAAAACCAGCTTCAATGTGCTTCAGCGTCGCTCCTCAAAAGCACTGACAGCAGCTGGCTGGTGCTCCCTCCTCCAAGGAATCTTCCCTTAATCTCTTCCCTAAGGAGGGCAGCTGCTTCTTGAGGTTGCTACCCCATGAGGACTAAGAGTTCTCTTTTTGCCCTTTCAAGTTAACAATTTTATGCCTCTTGAACAATTCTTCATATTAAATTCTTTCTCCTCAAATATCTAATGTCATTCCTGTTTCCTGACTGGACACTGGCTGATATACTCCCCAAAGAGGCAACCAGATTATTAATTGTTCTTTAGACAATTGCAAAACCTAGTTCAACAAAGATGAAAAGGTTAAAAGAAGGACCCAGAAAGGTTGAAATGAAAAATCATGGAAAGCAATAATTACCATAAAGAACTTGTACAATATTCCTTTTGAAAAATGCATTGTAATTAAGGAACAAATCAATGAATGTCAAAGGATTAAAATACACGTGACCTTGAGGGGAATTGATAACACAGAGATTCTGGCTTCTATTGCATCAGAGCTCACTCTACCTTCCATTTCATCTGTGCTCTTATTCAACTGACTATGAATTTCATAAAGATGTGCAGACACCAAGAGAATAACGAAGTCATGAGATATTTAGTCTTAATAATGGAGCATATTAAAACATTTAATATTTGTTTTTTATCTCCTTACAGAGTCTATTTGTACAACTGAACTAATATTCTAATCAAGGAAAGCAGGCAAGGCTTTGCCTTTTCTACTAACATTTTGATATTTCTGGAAACCTGAGAAGGAATAAACCACATGAAGATAGTCTTCACCAAACTATTCATCTAGAGATATAATGCAAAGGTGTGGCTGACTCAGACATCTTTGACTAAGACAAAGACTTATGATTGATTCATTTGTTATATCCAGTAAAGCATGTAAAGAGATTAATGAAGAACTGAAAGAATTGAAAGAGAATATAGGTAAACACCTAACTATGGGATGGAAAAGGACTTTTGAGACACAGTAATAAGGTCAGAGACCATTAAAGGGAAATATATATTTAGCAACACTAAAATTTGAAACGTCAGTGGCTGAAAAATGACCACAAATAAAAATTTTAAAACATAAACTGAAAATATTAGTCAAATATTAATGTTTTATAAAAATAATCATAAATTAATATTAAAATATTAAAACAGAATAGAAAAATAAACAAAATGGTTAACATGTAATTCACTTAAAAGATATACAACTATTTAATAAACATATCTAAGAATAAAATAAATGTGTTAAATGAGATAGTATTTTCCATGTATCAAACTAGTAAAATGTTTAAGGAAATGTGCATCTTTACACACCATGGTAAGGTGGTTGGAAAGTAAATTGCTTAAACATTTTAATCAACTTGACAAGAGATATGTTTTTAAAGAACGTTAAAGTATCCATACCTTTTAAACTAGTAATTCTTTTCCTACACATTGATCCAACAGCAATGATTAGACAAAAGGGAAAAAAATCTATGTACTATATAAAATATTTATCTTTGTACTGTTCACAATTCCAAAGCAATCGAAATGCCTGCATTAAATTATTAATTATATGATTATAATATTGTGGAAAATTAGAATAATATTATAACAATATTTATTGACATGGGAAAAAGTCAATATTTTATTTGCTAAAAACAAATAATAGAAAAATACATGTTTTCTGAAGCTATTGTTAGACTTTCTTTACTCTGTCAATAATCACATTTCTACTGTAAGGAAAAAAGTCAAAATGTTAAAATAGCTATTTATGAATGGTGGCAATCTTGGTGAATTTTTAAAGTTGTGCTTTTCTATGCTTTCCAAAGTTTTTTTTAAATTTGACATGAATTCATTTTTCTACTTGTGATTAAATTATTTTGATTAAGAAAAATATACATTTTGATTCCCCATTAATGTGAACATACCACCACCAATGCCAGAGGTTATATAAGCATGCAATATTTTCAGTGTGTTAAGAAAATTTTCAAAATGTAAATATTTGTGGTTACATAAATTAAAACAGATTACAATTATATAGCATTAGATCTCATACAAATATACAAAGTATAATGTTACCCATTATTCTCTTATTTAAGAACTTCCCCATGCTTCCTATTGCATATACTTCTTTTTTTTTTAATTTTAATTACTATTTTTAAAAAAGCTTTAGATTACATAAATGTTACATTAAAAATATAGGGGATTCCCATAAGCCCCACCAGCTCCCCCCCACATTTTCCCACATTCACAACATCCTTCATTAGTGTGGTATATTTGTTAAAATTGATGAACACATATTGAAGCATTGCTACTAACCGTGGGCTATAGTTGACATTATAGTTTGCACTCTATCCCACACAATTTTGTAGGTTATGACAAAATATATAATGGCTTGTATCCTTCATTGCAATGTCATGCAGAACAATTCCAATGTCCCAAAAATGCCCCTTTATTATACCTATTCTTCCTCCTCCCTCCCCTCAGAACCTTTGGAAGCTACTGCCTTTACATCAATGATAAAAGTTCCTCCATTGCTAGAATAATAATGTCTATAATAGAATAATAATAAGTTTACTTTAGTCCATTGTTCATTCTCCAATCTTGGGGATTTGAGGATTGGTGATGCCCACTCAGTATTTAATTGAGAGGGGCCTTAGGTCCCATGGGGCAGATGAATAAAACTATCTTGCTTGCAGTTGCAGACACTCTCTGTTCCTTGGGATGAATGCTGTCCATCATCATCACCTTGTTAGTTGTCCTGGCTGAGTCCAATGAACTGGAGAGCAGGTGTTGCAACTCTGCTGATATTCAAGACTAAACGGGCACATGAATGGACCAAAGACTTGAGTTTCTGAGACATACATTAACAAGTATACTAAGCCAAACTCAGCATATAAATGAATTACCTTCCCCCCAGTGTGGGACATGTCTCCCAAAGATGAGCCTCCTTGGCACTGAGGCATTACTACCAACTACCAACTAGCAATGCAACTGGAAAAAGACTTCAAATAAAAGGGGGGAAAGGTAAAGACAAATGAGTTTATATGGCTAAGAGACTTCAAAGTGAGTGGGGAGGTCATCCCAGAGGTAAAGCTTATGCACATCTCAGCAGGATCTCATAGACTGCCAAAGTGAACACTACCCCAGATAGTGGGGCTACTGAGCACTCTGGAAATACCCAGGTCCTATGGTCAGGGCAGAAAGCTCCGGAGTTTGGTGCCTTGCCAGTGGGCTCTACTTTGGAGTTTGTGCTCCTGAGAGTGACAGAGTTGGACTCAGTTATGGCTTCCCTACATATGCCTCATGTGTCTCTTCTATTTGAACCTATACTTGGTGCTGAAGTTGGTAGGAGTACGTCCAAGAGACTGGAATCTTTGGGCTGTCCATATTTCAGCTGGGCCCAGAGCCTCAGCAGAGTTGCAACACCTACTTTCCAGTTCATTGGACTCACCCAGTACAACTAACAAGAAGGTGAGGATTGACAACCACCATACCAAGGAAACAAGAGAGCCTACAACTGCAAACAAGAGAGTCCCATCCACTGGCTGTATGGGATTGAAGACCCCTCTCAATTAGAGGTAGAGTGGACATCACCATCCCAGAATCCTCAGGATTGGAGAATGAACTATGGAACAGAGTGGATTACTGGTATTCTATAAACTTATTGTGATTCTAGCAATGGAAGAAATTACAACATTGATGTGGAGGCAGTGGCCACTGGAGGCTCTGAGGGCAGGAGAAATATGGGGGCTTTTTCAGGACTTGAGAATCATCCTGAATGACATTGCAATAGATATAAGCCATTATATATCTTCCCATAACCTGCAGAATTGTGTGAAAAAGCATGTAAACTACAATGTGAACTATCCTCAGTGGCAATGCCCCAGGATGTGTTTATCAATTGCAATGAATGTGCCACACTAATGAAAGATATTTATGTGGGAGGGTGTGGGAGGTGTGGGGAGCAAGGCATATGGGAATCTCTATATTTTTGTATAACATTTATGTAATCTAAGTATTTTTTTAAAATGTTAAAAATTTTTTAAAAAAACTAGTATAGTGTTAATTATAGGTTAAAATAAAAGGTGCAGGAGAGCTATGCATAAGGAAAGTATAAACGAGTCTAACTGTTACACTGGGGAGCATATATTCCAGAGTAAGGCCTACTGACAGACTGTCAAATTCCTGAGCTTGTCTGCCCTGCTTATAGTGTCTGCATGTCTCTAGAGTCCTCAGGAGCCCTGCTGTTTGAGGCACTGTTTACTGTGGCAGTCAATGAGATCCTACTGTAACATTCATTTCAGTTCAAAATTGATGAAGGCAGATAGTGTAATGGATATAGTATGGCCATTGGATTTAAGACAATCTCTATTTAAACCCCAGTTCTGCTTCCGGAGATTTTCACAACTTTGAGAGTTAATTTGTTTTCTGAACCTCAGTGTTTTCATTTGGAGAATGGGAATAATAATAGTATGTACTCTATAGGAATTTTGGAAGTTTAAAGAAATAAAAACAAGAAGTATAATAGGCACTGAAAATTCTAGTCCCCATTCCAATTTCTTGAACACTTAAAATATGACAGATACGGTACCTGGAGATAATAGAGAGACCAAGTCCAAAGCCCTCTGCCTAATTTCAAGTTTATTATAATCCAGACACACCTATACAACCATATTTTCCTCAAATCTGCAACAAATATCAATTACTGCAGTCTCCTCATGAGCCACAAATGCTTATTCTATAAAACCCCATCTCTAAGGCTCTGTCCATGTTATTTCCCAGTTCTGAAACATTCTTATCTCCTTACTTTTTACTTCTTCAAGTGTTATGTATTCTCTAAAACCCATTTCAATTTCAACACCTTGAAGCAATCTCTAGCCATTGTAATCCCTAATAGTTTGGCCTTTTTCTGGAGTTACAGGAACATTTTTATTCTATTTCATCTTTTACCAATTCATTACATGCTATGTCATGCTATACGTAGAAGACTTGAATACCCAGCAAGAATGTTAGCATTTTGGAGATAGGAAATAAGTCTTAATCTTTTCCTGCTCTTAATACAATATGGGAGACTTAGAAAGAACTCAATTCATATTTACTTGGTTGAATAAAGAAATCTTGAAATGACTCTTTACAAAACAAACACCATAAAAGGAAGCAAAATAGAGTGTTTGAAAGGAGGTTCTGACAATAAACTCAGAATAAGAATAAAGTGAATGAAAACTGCTTAAAGACATGGTGCTGCAAAACTCAGACCTAAGGAGGTAAGATCAGAACTTTTTCATATACACAATAGTGAGAGTACTATAAATGTTGTTTGGATAAATAAATGATTGAATGAATAAGACATTTAAATACTGGATAGGGCAAGAGTGGTGGCAAGAAAATCTTTTAAAGACTATTGCAAGAGAGACAAGGAGATAAGAGATGATGGTAGCTTGGGGACAGTTGAAGCAGTACCATTGGGGAGAAATAGTAGGATGTGTGGTATGTTTTGTAAGTAAAAGCAGCCAGATTTGTTTACAAATTGGATGTGGATTGTGAAATACAGAAAAGTTTCAAGGATGGCTCAAGGTTTTTGAGGTGAGCAACTGGACTAATGGAGTTACCATTAACTGATATGCTTAGACAGGAAGATAGTCATTCAGTTTTAGACATGTTGAGGTTTTAATGCTTATGAGATAATCCAAGTGGTGATGTGACATAAGTGGTAAATATATATGTCAGTCTGGAGTTCAGGGAAGAGGTCTGGGCTAAATATATAAGTAATCCATTCAGAAATATTATTTAATCTAAAAGTTTATAATTCCAAAGGCTTTTTTCACATATCATCATGCATTGTTTGGTATATTGACATGAACCAGGATTTGGAAACAGACATAAACAAGCTTGAATCTTGGTTTCTAATGAATTCTTTTCAAATTACTTATGCTCTCTAGTAATTTGTCTCTCTCATATTTAAAACAGTTACAATACCTAATCCACAGGATTGTTTACAGGGAGAAATGGGGTAACAATATAAAACATCTAGTATAGTTCCTAGCACACAATAGAAAAGGGATTCAATATGACATTTAATCCTGGCAATTTGTGAAGTCACTCATTAAAGTGTATAAATTATGGTTGAAAAACTTGGTCTTCAGTAGATTAAATTATTTATTAATGTTGGAGTCTGAGGGTTCCATTGGTCAAAACTTCAGATGCCTGGTGGGGGTTAAAATATTATTGCTGATAAATTTGGATTACAGATTACCATGAACATCTTATTCCTTCTCTGTATGCATTGAACTTCCCCACTTGCAGAAGCTGAGGAACTTCAGGACTCTCCTGGTGGGTCAACAGGTACTGTCCTGGTAACTACAGCACACAGCAGGGTCAAAGGAGAATGCTCCTCTGAAGGCCAATAGACTTGCTAGAGACCAAAAGACTTGGTCATACATACCTCTGACAATTTTCTTACTTCCCACTCATTCCCCATAGAATGTATTCACTAGTAATGAATGACCACTGTTCATTCCATGAGAAAGATTAAATGAGGGGTGGAGAAGAGAACAAAAGCATTCTCTCCAATATGTCCCACATAAGGCAGACATATTGATTGGCAAAGAGTTCAAGACTCAGTCAAAAAGAAACAAGAGTAGTAAAATCTTACACTAGGCTAATCAATTATTAAAAGTCTACCCAGGGCTTCTGATTCCAAACCCCATGACTTTTATTAAGTAATTATTGCCTTGCCTTGAAACCAGTAAGAACATGGGTGTTCTTCCCAAACACAAATTGTTATTATTACTAGTTTAAAGACCAGGTAAATGTTGAGGAAAACATGATCTTACAAATATATATTTCTTTAGAAAAGAAAGAAAAACAGGTTAGAATGTTTTTGAAAGAACTATATTAGTACCGAGAAGTTGGAACAAAGTTACCTGACATTTTGCTGTAAGTCCCTAACTTTCAGTCCAAATATAGGAAAAGGAGGAGG